>PVLD010025833.1:0-23118 GCA_004027595.1 Dinomys branickii | reverse complement strand
GAGATGGAATCTCAGTGTTGTTTTTATTTGCATTTCTCGAATGACTAAGGATGTGGAACATTTTCTCATATATTTATTTGCCATTTGTATTTCTTTATCTGAGAAGTGTGTATTCATCTCAGATGCCCATTTCTGGATTGGGTCTTTGAATTTGGACAGGTACATGTTTTTTAATTCTTTGTATGTTCTAGATAGAAGATCTTTGTCTGAGGGACAGCTAGCTAGGATTTTTTTCCCAATTTGTGGGTTTTCTTTTTACTTTGCTGGTGATTTCTTTAGATGTACAAAAACTTTTCAGTAGGATGAGGTCCCAGTTATTGATTCTTTGAAGTGTTTCCCTTGCAGTTTCATTTTTGTTCATGAACTCTCTGCCTATTCCTATGTCTTCAAGATTTTTACCTACTTTCTCTTCCAATAGATTTAGAGTTTCTGTTTTAATATTGAGATCTGTGATCCATTTTGACCTGAGTTTGGTGCATGGTGATAGACTTGGGTCTATGTTCAGTTTTCGGCAAGAGGCAAGCCAGTTTTTCCAGCACCATTTATTAAACAGATCATCCTTTTTCCAGTGAGTTTGGTTGGCCCCTTTGTCAAATATTAGGTGGCTGAGTGTGTTTTTTGTTGTGGTTGCATCTTCCAGTCTGTTCCATTGACCCTCAGGTTTGTTTTTTAGCCAGTACCAGGTTAATTTTATTACAGTAGCTTTGTACTATAATTTCAGGTGAGGGATTGTGATTCCACCTGACTTGTCCTTGTTGCCCAGGATTGCTTTTGCTATTCTGGGTCTCTTCTTGTTCCAGATGAACTTAAGGCATGTTTTCTCTAGATCTGTGAGGTATGTTAATGGTAGTTTAATGGGCATTGCATTGAATCTGTACAACAATTTTGGTAGAATGGCCATTTTCACAATGTTGGTTCTTCCTAACCATGAGCAGGGTATGTTTTTCCATTTATTGAAATCCTCTTCAATCTCTTTTTTCAGAGTACTGTAGTTTTCACTGAATAAATCTCTCACATTCTTTGTTAGATTGATTCCTAAGTATTTCAATTTCTTGGATGCTATTGTAAAGGGTATGGTTTCCTCAATTTCTCTCTCAGTCTGTTTATTGTTCGTGTATAGGAATGCTATTGAACAACCCAATATCAATTAATGAGATTGAAGATGTCATAAAAAACTTACCAACTGAGAAAAGCCCAGGCCCTGATGGATTCACAGCAGAATTTTACAAAACATTCAGAGAAGATCTAATACCAACACTCCTCAAACTCTTCAATGAAATCGAAAAGGAAGCAACTCTCCCTAACACGTTTCGGGAGGTAAGTATCATACTGATACCAAAACCAGAGAAGGACCCAACCAAGAAAGAGAACTATAGGCCAATCTCTCTAATGAACATAGATGCAAAGATACTCAACAAAATACTTGCAAATAGAATACAGCCAATCATAAGGAAAAGTATACACCACGACCAGGTAGGATTTATTCCAGGAATGCAGGGATGGTTCAATATTTGCAAATCAGTTAATGTGATACATTATATCAACACAGCCAAAGACATAAACCACATGATCATCTCAATAGACACAGCAAAGGCTTTCGACAAAGTCCAACATGCATTCATGTTAAAAACCTTAGAAAAAATAGAAATAGATGGCTTCTACCTCAATCTGATCAAAGCCATCTATGACAAACAAACAGCCAACATCATACTAAATGGACAAAAACTGAAAACTTTCACTTTAAAGTCAGGAACAAGACAAGGATGTCCAATGTCACCACTACTATTCAACATAGTTCTGGAAGCATTAGCCAGAGCAAGTAGACAAGAGAGTAAAAGGAATAAGGATAGGAAAGGAAGAAGTTAAACTATCTCTATTTGCAGATCACATGATACTATACATGGAGGACCCCGAAAACTCCACAAGGAAACTCCTGGAATTAATTGACAAATTCAGCAGCGTAGCTGGATACAAAGTCAACACCCAAAAATCAATATATTTTAGATGTTAGTTCTTTGTCTGAGGATTGGCTGGCAGTTTTTTTTCCCCCATTTTGTAGATTGTCTTTTCACTCTGCTGACGGATTCTTTTCGTTTACTGAAGCTTTTTAATTTGATATAATCCCATTTGTGGATTCTTGCTATTATTTCTTGTGCAATTAAGGTTCTGTTTAGACAATCCTTTCCTACACTTACGTCCTTAGGTGTTTTGCCTATTTTTTCTGGTAGGCTGACTGTTTCTCTTTTAAGGTTTAGATGTCTGATTGATTTTGATTTTAATTTAGTAGACAGTGAGAGGTAAGGGTCCAGTTTCAATCCTCTGCATAGAGATAACGAGTTTTCCCAGCATCCTTTAGGCTCCTTTTCCTCAAACAAGCTTTTGTCCCCTTTGCTGAAGATCAAATAGCTGAATGTTTGAGGAAGCTTCTATCTACTTGATTCTGTTCCACGGATCCACTTGTTGGTTTTTGTTCCCGTACCATGCTGCTTTTGTCACTACCGACACCTGGTATTGTTATGCCTCTTGCTTTGCTCTTGTTGCTCAGAAGTGCTTTTGCCATTCTCTCTCTCTGCTTTTTCCATATGAATTTTAAGTTTGTTTCTTCTAGATCTGTTAAGTATGATGCTGGTATATTGATTGGGATGGCGCTGAATCTGTATAACAGATTTGGGAGCGCAGCCCATTTTGAATATTGATTATGCCTATCCAGGAGCAGGGGGCATTTTTCCATTTTCTGATCTCCACTTCAATCTTCAGAGTACTATACTTTCTTTGTAGATGTCTTTCACTTCTTTGGTAAAGTCAAATCCTAGGAGTCCATTTTTCTTGAAGCTATCATGAATGATATTATTTTCATAATTTCCTTCTCATCGCATTCATTTTTGGTGTACACAAATGCTATTGATCTCTGTGAATTACTTTTTTTTTTTGTAGAGTATAGTGGGCTTTATTGGTGGTGTGCAACAAGCCAGGGTTCCCTAGGCCCCTCCTCTTCTCCAGGGGGCCTGGGATAGAAGCTGTGAGGGGAGATTCTCGGTGTTGGGGCTGAGTAGGGCAGTGACTTCTATAGTGAGGCATCTCCCTCTAGTCTCGCTGAGCTGTGGTGGAGGCCTGCTTACTCCTTGGAGGCCATGTGGACCATGAGGTCCACCAACCTGTTACTGTAGCCGAACTCATTGTCGCACCTGGAAATCAGCTTGACACAGTGCTCATTGAGAGCGATGCCAGCCCCAGCGTCAAAAGTAGAAGAGTGGGTGTCACTGTTGAAGTCACAGGAGACAACCTGGTCCTCGGTGTAGCCCAGGATGCCTTTGAGGGGGCCTTCTGATGCATGCTTTACCACCTTCTTGATGTCGTCGTATTTGGCCGCTTTCTCCAGGCGGCAGGTCAGATCCACCATGGACACGTTGGGAATGGGCACACGGAAGACCATGCCAGTCAGTTTCCCATTCAGCTCCGGGATGACCTTGCCCACAGCCTTGGCAGCGCCAGTGGATGTGGGGATGATGTTCTGCGCAGCTCCGCAGCCATCGCACCACAGTTTCCCAGAGGGGCCGTCCACAGTCTTCTGGGTGGCAGTGATGGCATGGACTGTGGTCATGAGTCCCTCCACGATGCCAAAGTTGTCATGGATGACCTTGGCCAGCGGGGCTAAGCAGTTGGTGGTGCAGGAAGCATTGCTGACAATCTTGAGAGAGTTGTCATACTTCTCGTGATTCACACCCATCACAAACATGGGGGCATCGGCAGAAGGTGCGGAGATGATGACCTTCTTGGCACCACCCTTCAAGTGAGCCCCAGCCTTCTTCATGGTGGTAAAGACACCAGTGGACTCAACCACGTATTCGGCGCCAGCATCACCCCACTTGATGTTGGCGGGATCTTGCTCTTGGAAGATGGTAATGGCCTTCCTGTTGATGACGAGCTTCCCGTTCTCAGCCTTGACAGTGCCGTGGAACTTGCCATGGGTGGAATCATATTGGAACATGTAGACCATATAGTTGAGGTCAATGAAGGGGTCATTAATGGCCACAACGTCCACTTTGCCAGGGTTAAAAGCAGCCCTGGTTACCAGGCGTCCAATTTGGCCAAATCCGTTCACTCCGACCTTCACCATCGTGTCTGGATCGCAGCTGGCGCTGCACAAGAATAACGACTACCAGCGGGCGCGCAGAAGCAGAGAGCCGTGAATTACTCTTATATCCTACCACATTGCTGAAGTTTGTTAGCAATCCTAAGAGCTTTTTGGTGGAGTTCTTTGGGTGTATTATGTAGAATATCATGTCATATGCAAATTAAGATAGTTTGAATATATGTGTGTATATATATATATTCTCTATATTTCTTTCTCTTACTCAATTACTCTGGCTAATGTTTAAGTACTATATTGAACAGAAGAAGTGATAGTGGATATCTTTGTCTTGTTTCCAATTTTAGGGGAAATGCTTTTAGTTTTTTTTCCATTTAGTATGATGTGTCATTGGTTTGTCATATATCACCTTTATTATATTTAGGTCCTTCTATATCTATTTTTTTCAGGGTTTTTTTTTTATCATGAATGGGTATTGGATCTTGTCAAAAGCCTTCTCTGTATATACCTGTATGATCATACAGTTTTTGACCTCACTTCTGTTTATGTGGTGCTACATTTATTGACATTTATGATGGATCATCCTTGCATCTATGGGATGAAATCTACTTGATCACGATGTGGGATCTTTCTGGTAATGTGCTGCACTCTGCTTGCTAGTACCTTGTTGAGGATTTTTTGCATCTATGTTTATTAAGGTGATTGGCTGAGAGTTTACTTTTTTAGTTGGGTCTTTGTGCGGTTTTGCGATTGCTGCTTCAGGCCTCTCAGTGGATAGAGCTGCAAAACATATGAAAAGAATGTATCCTTACGTGCATGTGTACTCCTCTATCTGTGCATTAAAAACCTTGAGTCTACACTAACAACTATAATCCCAATCTAGTACCCAGGATTCATTTTCTTTTGCCATATTTATAAATATGATAATGATTTCAATAAATGAGTCTGAAAGCAGAGGAATTACTTTTCATTTTCCTCAGATCTTAACATGTTCTGGGGATAGGAGGCATGAGCAGCTACTACTGCTTGTTATGTGAATGCTTTGGGACAGAGGCACTGCTAAGCCACGTGGGGGTTATGGAGTGCTGGGAAGATAAATTATCTTTTTTTGAATGAATACTGAATAGAAACGTGACACTGATCAACTATGAATCTGTCTGAATGGGTGACTAGTTGATAGTTATTACACATTTGTCTGCCCATCTCTTAAGGGGAGAAGATGGTCTCTACTAGCCATCATTGTGAACACCCAGTAAAAGGCCTGGTTTTGTATATGATACTGGCTCAGAAACCAGTCAGAGCCAGGCAGAAGAGCAACTGTGAACGTTACCATTTTACAAACCAAGTAAGAGAGGCAGAAACTGGCTGAGAAATTCTTT
The DNA here is from genome assembly GCA_004027595.1 of Dinomys branickii. Classification (NCBI taxonomy): domain Eukaryota; kingdom Metazoa; phylum Chordata; class Mammalia; order Rodentia; family Dinomyidae; genus Dinomys; species Dinomys branickii. Next base: position 17,649 of record PVLD010025833.1, on the reverse strand, counting down.
AGGGCACATCACAAATTAAGAACAGAATTAGAATGAAACCCTGCACTTCCACTCTGGCTTAGTCACTGAATCTTTCCTCTCTTCAGCCTTTGGTCAAGGTTCTCCTTTCATACTGCAAGAGATTTACTTATGAAAGTTGGTGCATATAGTGTGATAGGGAACGAACACAAGTGAGAGTCCAAGCGGTATTTCTGAATGCAGTGTATGTGGACATGCCAAATTTATCAACATTTTATTCATTACTTCAGATTTATTTTTTCATTTAAAGAGTATACATGTTTTAAAAAATTAGCTTTACAGTTATGGAAGAATTCCAATAGAAACTTCAACATGTTGTTAATTTTGTTTGAACACATACATAACTCTTATGTGTATTCAAAATTAACCAATTTTTAAATGATTCTTTGAAAATATGAAAAGGCAATTACAGGGCTGGGGATATAGCTCAGTGGAATAAGCGCTTGCCTAGCAAGCGCAGGGTCCTGAGTTCGATCCCCAGTACCGCAAAAAAAAAAAAAAAAAAGAAAAAAAAAGAAAAGGCAATTATAGAAGAAGTCTAAAGTAGGTAATAATTATCGGGAAGAACAGAATTCACAGGGCTTTAAAATACTGGACACTGCTATGAAAGTGCATGTCCAAAATGATTGCCATATAGTTCTGTAAGAATTTAAAGATATTTGTTGAGGAAGTGACCATACACACGTGTGTACAGGTAATATTTCATATGTACAAGCACTTACCATTGGCTTTGTTGGGGTAAGATTCCAGAAAATTGCCAATATTTTCACTTGGATTTCTTTGTCTCATAATTTATATTATAATTTTAATTAATTTTTATATACTTATTGGTACACATAGTACCATGCAGATACCCACTCTCTTCAACAACAGCCATGAAAAATCTTCTAATTATTGCCACTTCCAAATGAGTCTACAGGGTGTAAGTAAATTGCAGAGATTCCTACAGGGAGTAAGCCGCCGAATTTGCATCAGGTTCTGTTTGATTCCAAAACCTTTGACTTTGCATCAGAATTTCTTGTACAAGGAAAATGAATTGAAATGATAGGCTAGAAACTTCCAAATAGAAAACGAGTATAATATTCTCCTTCTTAGTCCTCATTATAAACTGACTTAAGTGAAATACATAAGCTGAATTCTTTGAACTTACGCGCCTCTCCAGAGATGAAAGCAGATAAGTCTGCATGAAATTAAATAGTCCCGAGACCCACTGCTTTGTGGATCCCTTCCATAGTTGCAAGCAATCATAAAAAAGTTTGCTTTCTCAATCCTTAGAGTTTCATAAAAGATTAGAGGCAATTAAAAGAACATAGTGAGTCAAATTAAAATCTCTTACTAGCCAAGGAATGGTCTCATCACAATATATAGATTTATTCTTCTATTAATCCGTTGTGACACAAGATCTATTTCAGAAGGTTTTTTTTTTGTAAATGATCGATAAAATAAGGTATATTATTCTGAATATTTTAGGTTGGTAGCATACCCTGATAAACCCCTCCAAATATTCAGATTTTTCCTTTCATGCAACACCGAAGAAAGGTGAGCATAATTATCTCCATTTTGCAGAGAGTAGACGGTGGCCTAGAGGGGTTGAATGATTTGTAGCTGCTCTCATTGGTAATAAGCCCCTGAGTATGAATCAAACGCCATTTGATTCCCAAGATTTTCATTTTATAACAATAGAAACAAAGCAATTTTATTTGAGACGTACATGGAATACAATAAATTGTACATATAAAAGTGTAGATTTGACAGTACTTACATGTACACTTAAAACCACCAGCATATACGCCACACCCTACAAGGTCTCTTCAGCCTCACAGGTTCCCTTTATCTCAATCTTTACGCTTTTACTCCTACTGCCTGGGTCTGTTTTCAGCCACTGTAAGATTAACTTGTGCTTCTAGAGTTTTATATAAATGGAAATGTACTGAATGCGTTCTTTTGTTCGGACATATTCAGAATAAATATTTGAAAATCACAAAGAGTTGTGTATCAAAATTAATTCCTTTTTATTGCCTGCAAGTGGTTCAGTTCATTGTATATATAAGAAATTTTTAAAATAAAAAGACAAAAAAAATTTTCATCCATCCCTTGATGATAGACATTTAAAATATTTCAGTGTTTGCTTACTTGAAATATTAATTGCCTCTCATCTTGTTTGAAATTCTGTATTGCTTTTATTTTTGCTAATGTCTGTGTGGTTGTTAACATGTTTCGGTTCTTTTATCTTTAAAAAAATAAAATTTGTATGAAAAAATTGATGTATCAATTGATGTACAGACATACACTTTCTTTTGTTTTTAGTAAATATCCAGAAATGGAGTGGCTATATTGTGTATGTTAATTTTTTCTTTTTTCTTTACTTATTTTTGATAATCCTGGTGACTGAACCCTGGGCCTTGTGTTTTACAGTTAACTTTATATTCACACCACCAGTGCATGACAGTTCCAGCTTATCATATCCTCTGTACTCAGAAAGATCAGGTTTTTTTGTTTAATTTTGATATTTTGATCTATCTACCATTTTTCAGATGATAGTAACAAAATAAAGAATATTTTGTTTGGGAGATATAAATATAAATATTCAAGCTAGGATAATATTAGGCAAAATTATAAAAAGAATAAAACATTTATTGCCTTATACACATAATATTACCATTATTTTTGATATTGTAAATATTTATATTTAATCCATTGACAACTGTTAAAATGGGAAATATGTTATTTATGAGTTCTCTTCTTATAGTTTTAATGACATTATTTTCTAATTCTTATACATTTTTAGATATTTTTCAGTTTTTTGCTGTTATGAATGTTTTTAATTGTATTATATAATTTTAATGAGGATTTTAATTGTGTCTTATCCACTGTCTTTGAAAAACTCATTTCCTATAATGGTTTGTAGACTGATTTGGATTTTCTGTGGAAGCAATGTTTTTTTTTTCCCTGTACATAACATTTTTTTTCATTATTTCAAATCCCTCACCTCCCCTTTCTTTTCTGTATTGTACTGAATTAAAATTAATTTTTTTCATAGGGAAACATTATTAAAGGGTCTAATTAATGTTCATTTTGGATCAAACAGACATAGTGTGTTGCCTTTACAAGACTTAATTCTAGTCTAAAATGTTTGTTGTTATCTATATAAACTTGATCAAGTAATTTATTCAACTGAACTACAGATTACCCATCCCAAAGTTGGACAGTGAAATATTTGCTACCCCACTTTGCTAGGGTACTGTGAAAATCAAATGAATAAAATGTATGAAAACAAGTTTAAAACTGTGATTTGACCTATAGGGATTGAATTCCATACTTGCTCTGAAGGATTTATTCCATCTGTTTACTCGGGGGTAAGTCAGGTATTTATGTCATAGGTTTGCAAAGTCATTAGCATGTATAAGAATTGCTTTTGTTTTTCAATGACTGGTCCACAATCAAGTGTAAGAAAATTTAACATGAGAAATTACTATAAATAACAAGAAAATCAGAGCAGTTTGGGAGTTCTAAAAAATTTAAAAAGATGTATTTATTTCATAAATGTATTACTATGTTAGAATGCTCTTGAGGATAAGACATTACCTTAGTTTAGTAATTAGTTTATATAAAAAGCAGAAATATGAAGTCTGGTTACCATAAATGTCATAAGGTGAGCTCACTAATCAGTATTGCTCTTATATTTTGGTGAGCTATGGGAATTCTACCCAGAGATGAACTAATTCTAGGGAGTTCAATAGGAAGATGCGTATAGGAAAATATCTGTTTAAATAGACCAGTGAGTAGTGAATTACCCCTCAGACTGGCCATCAGGAAACCTCTCTGACCTCCGAAGACTTGTACTCTGATCACTGAGCACTCTTGTTGATCCAAGCAAACCACTTACCAAAGAAGAAAGAAAAACAAGCTCAAAAGGTGCAAAACAAACTGAGGAACAAGTTGAAAGACAGCATCTCTGCTTCTTCGTCACTAGTTCATCAGAGGGTGTTTTTAAAAATATATTTTAAATATCTTGAGTATTATATCAGGTTTTCACTAGTTTGATCCCAAAAGGCTGAATTTATGGTGATTTATTTTAGTGGGCAATGATATTTCTATCTGACAAATAGAAAATGAGAGGCATACTTCACAAGATAATTCTTCCCAATCTGAGTCTACCCAGAATTTATTAATTAGGGTATTTTTCAATCACCAATATATTCATACAACATGCAAAGATAATTGAGAGTACAAACTTTAAAATTAGGAACACATGAGCAATTTCATGGTGATGTTTTTTTAAGAAAAAAGCACACAGATGTATCTTTGTAGGTTGGAAACCCTAAATTTTTTTTTCCTGGGTTGAAACTGCTTTTGATTTATTCAAAAAGTCAATATGCATGAGTACTATTGCAGAAAGAGCAGAGAAAGGGGAATGGGGAAGATGTGCTGACAGGGAGGCCGCTGGTCATGGACTTGAAATGGGCTGTCAGCTGCCTCATTCCAAGTCTGAGCTATGGAGAATGGTATGTAGTCATGGCCTAGATCATAACTCTGCGGCTGCTAGTTTAAGATGTGGATTAGAACTGCTTGCTGAAGAATGCCTTTTTAGGAGAGTTGCAAACAAAATGTCACCATAATTAAACTATGAAATCCTGTATATCTTCAATATTTTCTATTATAGCTTTCAGTTTATTTTAATTTAACTTTTCCCAGTCTTTTATCTGCCTTATTTTTACCAGTGTTGGCTTTGATCTGCATTTCTCACTACTTTGATGACTTCAGCACCATGTGCAGAACTTTCTTGTCTACTTTACACTTTCATCGCTGTGTCTGTTTCTGACTCACTGAAGAGTGGTCTCTAATTTTCAGAGTCATTTCAATTTGTTGTGTTTAACCTCCAGTTCATTTTAGCCATAGATGAACCAGCATCCTTCTTGAGATTTCATTAATATTTGGAACATCCGAATATTTTAAACCAACAACTTCTTCCTTCACAATTTCCTTAATTTAATTTATTTTTTTCTTTTAATCTTCCATTCCATGCTTTCTTAAGGCACTTTTTTGTTTTATGGCTTTAGTCTTTTGACTCCTTAGCTATGTCTAAATGTTTCCTCTTCTGTGCCTCAGCTTATACTAGTCCTTCTGTTTGGAATATTCTTTACTTATTGAAATCTTCCTCATCAGCCTCAGACCATTCTGAACATCATTAACTGAAAACATTCTATGATCTCTTCAGTTACAATAAAAAGTCGATGCCACTTTACATTTGCAAACATTTCCCCTACGATAATTTTATTTTATTTTATTTTTTCAATAACCTTGAAAATTCTGCAGGTATTTTTTTTTTTTCCATTTTGCAGACAGCTAGTAAGTAACACAAGTAGATGTAAGGGGGAGGTTTTATTTCTCCCTTATTGCTTTCTGCTACATTAACCTATCCAATCAAATCATCGTAATCAATTTGATGTATCAGTACACCATTCAGTGTTATTTAACATACACTGATTTATAAGGAAGTTATTCTTTTTTACCTACAAGTGTTCCTAGTCCTATTTTTTAAAGTTTGAGTTAATGCCTTCTTTTTTATGATGACCCAGGCGTCTGGCTCAGTGCCTCAAGCATAGGAGAGGACCAACGTATATTTGGTGAATAGATGGACAAATTAACTAAAGAAAACTACAAAAGATAGAGCGTTGGAAGCTGGAGCCAGGATGCGGAACAACACGTTTTGCACAATACTATTTTGTAAGTAAAACAATTGAGGTTTAACAAGGGCAAAAGGTTTCTCAGGGTCACAACACAAATTAGGAACAGAATTAAAAAGAAAATGCAGAGGCCCCGAGGTTCCACTCTGCTGCTTAGTCATTGAGTCTTCTTTTCAGCTTTCAGTCTTGGCTCTCTCTGTCTAGATTGAAAGAAAGACTCACTTATGGAAAATGGTGCATGCAATGTGACGGGGAATGAGTGTCCGGCCTTGTGACATTTCCATAGGCTCTTAAGAAGGTTGGCTGTGTTCAACATCTGTTTTTTTAATTAATTTTTCCCATTTCATGATCTTTCAGGTTAAAACACAGTCCTCATTTCGAGTTCCTCTCATAACTACAAGGATGTTACGAAGATGAGTGACACGGGACATATAATGTCCTACAAGCTCCATAGAAGGAAGGTACTGTGTCAGTACAAAGCATGATTACTGCCGCTGCTCCCCACCAGACGGGGCTTACCAACACACAGTTCACAGGCTGCTGAGCCACTAGCACACGATGTACACTTTTTTCTCTATGTGGATGAAAGTGGAAAAGATTTCCCTCGGGGTGTTTGGACCATTTGCTCTCTGTAAGTGTTTTCTGGGGGCAGTGCTGGTGGTAGAGAGACAAGGTGGGGAGTGAGATTTTCTTTAGATTAGCACGTGGATGGGGAGCCAAACAGAAAAACTTGTATAAAAAATAAATAAAACATAATTTTAATGTCTGAAAACTGTTTTCCTCTTTGTTCTTTGCTTGATTTCCTTATGATGTTAGTTTTATTCTGAAACAGAATATTCTCAAATATGTTGAATTTGATTGGATATGAATATAAGAAGAAAGATCTCGGGAAAACCACCCTCTGTAATAGAAAATGATAGAATTTAGAGTTAACTATAAGAAACATTATTCTATGAAACTAGTTTTGTATAAAAATAGTTACATAATTTGATTTGCTGCAATTTATAATTCTTATTTCTGGAACAGATATGATTTTATGACTTAGAGATCACAGGAAAATAGTGATTGATTTTATTGTACTTTAATTAATGTATATACTGATGTATTAAATTGTTTTAGGAATTAATTTCACACTTTATCCGTGGAGCAGAAGGTACCCATCTACTTTCTGATGATCTGCTTTCATGACCGTCATACAAGTGACCCTAGATCTTGCTGTCAAGAAGCTTGACTCAATATTAATTAGGAAAAAATGAAACATTCTCCAACAAAGATATACCCCTAAAATTACAACAGTAATACTAATTACTAATGTACCTAGTCTATGTGTTCAATGATCTGGGAATATGTTTGCAGCTAACTAACTCTTGCATGTTAATGGAAAATTAAGTGGCTCAGAATCATTATCTCTTGGAAATGTTACTGAGGTTTATCCGTGGTGAATTTGGACAACTGCAAGATTCTGCCTTGTACAGTTTACAGGTTGATATTAGATTAATTCCAAAATATGAATAATTGAAATATCATCTTAATACTTGACTAATTATGAATCTTAATCCCAGCACTTTCCTTATGAGAGTCTTAGTTTTGCCTGTGTTTGTGAGGGAGTACATATTAGTGTGCACATGCTGTGTATTGTGGTGGACTTTGACAGAATGAAAAATCTGGATATGCTTTCCAGGTATAATAAAAATTGTAAGAATTCCACTTGCTCATCTGGAATCCAAGGTAAGTAGATGCTTCTTTAAATTACCCTAAACTTTATTCATCTCCTCTTATTTTTCTGCAGCAACTAATGCCTTTTGCAGGGCAAATGTCAGATGAATTTTATGTTCTCTCTCTATTCCTCATCTGCATAATTCTTTCAGGGGGAAATCAGCTTCAGCAAAGAGAAATAAGTTGTTCATGATCAAATAGATTGTCAAAACCAAAACTCCTTGGTTACAAAGCTTATGATATTTCCTAGATACTCACAATCAAACTGAGAAGTGATACTTAAGAGGCCAAAATCCAGGAGCCTAACTTCTGTTAGACTCTGTGCCCACTCTTTTATCATTGGATCCAGTCTGAAGAGAGAATAGTAAGAAAACCTGTCTGTATCAACCTGCACTTGGTAGAATTACTCTTCTCTAATTTGGCTTGCATTATAAGTTTTCAAAAATGATCAGCATTCAGTCAATATCTTTATGGCACTCCAGATTAAATCTTAGAAGAAAATTTCTTTTAGAATTTAGAAATTAAGCATGCGATATTCCTATGAGTGATTTATATTCTTTCTAATTCTAATTAATAAGGACAATCATTCTGCAAGTGTCTTTTTTTGTACAAGTGTTTTTTGAACCGGAACATTAAATTGGAGATTTGATTGGATATAATATGCAGTGTTTTTGGCTACAATATTTATTTTGCACCTTCTTCATTTCTGTTTTCTAATTTATTTTGGTATTATTCATTTGAGCCATCTCATTTCCTGTGAATAAACAAGAGTCAGCACTGCAGAAACAGTAAATAACTGAATCATCCTTTTACCTTGTATCATTTCTCCTGAAGAGACATGTGCTACACAATGCATTTTTGGGAACCAGAAGTTCTAATGTTTAGGTAAAGGCGCTAGGGAAAAAGACTATGTCGAAGGTAGAGCACAATTAAACTCATCCCAGGCTTTTTGAAGGCAAACTGTGTATTATACAAGACTGTCTTAGCTACTTTCCTATCACTAATAGGAAAGACTTGATACCCACAACTTTTAGGAAGAGAGTTTTATTTGGCTTATGATTTCACTGGGTTAAGTCCATGGTTAGCAGACGCCAAGGCAGAAACTGAATGGCAGTGTGGCATTCAGTGTAGGGAAGCTGCTCACCTGATGGAGGGCAGGAAGCATAGAGACAGGGGAGGATGTGGGGACAAGAGCACACCCTCTCAGCAGCAGCAATCACCTCCAGCCAGCACCCCTTTCTGAACTTGAGACTTTGAGGGAACCTTTTAGATCTAACCATAGCATTGTGTTAGCTCACAAACTAGAAAAACACAGTCTGGTATAATAGGTAATTAATTTTATAAAAAGATCAAAAAGGCCTTACTGAAAATGGAAAAATTCTCTAAGATACTTTCATGACCCTGACATTTTTATACTTGAAAACATCTAAGATAGTAACTTGAAGCTTTTATTGTTAAGATTCTACAGGAATATCCTAGAAACCCATTCCAATGCGTTATACCCTTTCATAGTCTTGTTATTATTATTTTTTTTGAACTGGGAACCAAACTCAGGACCTTGTGCTTGCCAGGCAGCTGTTATGCCACTGAGCCATATCCCTGACCCCTATACTGACATTCTTTATGCTCAGCTTTTTATCCACAGCAACAATTATAATAATGCTGTTCCATGCTATGCCATGTGAAAGCCTTTTCAGTGTAAAATTTTTATGTTTATTAATGCTCTACTAAAATGACAATGCAAATTATATGCTCCTTCACATTTAGAAATTAATGATTATTACAAATAATTAAATACAATCTAGGAAAATATATCTTAGCTCATCTTAGTATGTTTGCACAGTATATCAAAGTACTGTACATCTTAATTAAAATCAAGGTTTAATATTTTGACTCTAATTGTGATGTTACTTTTGGCTCATGATAAGTTTTGTTCTCCCAACTTATAATCATTTAATAAGCTTATTTTTAAAATATTTATTAGCAATAGTGTTCTTTGAAGAAACACTGTGGAGATCACTCCTTTATATTATTTTAATCTTCTTAGTGAAGCTGCACTGAAGAAACTTTTGTCAGTTCACTGGAAAACTCTATTCAAGTAATAAGCTGCTTGAAAACTTTGTGTCTGATTATATTTTCTCTTAGAAATCTCAGCCTCAAAATAAAGTGTTGGCTCACTAATAACATTAGCACAAGAGCTTATTTTAAAGAATTTTAACTGACACATAATACGTGTACTTATTTATTAGGTGAAGTATGATTTCATACACTTGTACAGGACATAAGGTAGGTGTCTTGGTGACTTTTCTCTCATTGCTGAGACAAAATGCCCAACACCCAAAGTGAAGAAAGGAAAGGTTTATTTAGCTTACAGTTTGTGGAGGCTTCAGTCCATATTTGGCTGGTTCTAAGGCAGAGTGGCACATGGCAGAGGGCAAACTGTTCAGGGCAGCAGAGCGCAGGCAGCCTCCTTTTCTCCCCTATATTGTAAACAGCTTACCTCCACCCAGGGGGCGTGAACCTCTCACACAGTCTCCATGGCCTCCTCTTCCACAGGCTCAGGATGTGTACAAAGTAAGCACCCCAGCTTCCTCTTGAGTCACTCAGCTAAACCTCTAGATTCCCCAAGTTGACACAATGTATCAACCATAGCAGTAGGTATTTTGTCTTATCTTCCACCTTATTCATTCTCATTTCCATGTTTTACTAATTTTATTTTGTGTTTTTCAAACAGTTTGTTGGAATTACATGCAATGAAAATAAGTCATGCAGTACCATAATATTATGAGGTGCAGGTTTCCTTTATGTCTCTGGGGCCTAATAACTTAATTGTAAGTTTACTTCTGTTGATATGAACAAAAACTCTATGAATTAATTAAATGCATATTAGTAGACATCAATATTAGAGAACAATAACAAGACACATCCAAATCTGAGCTTCCTTTTACTTTTTCTGAAACTATTGTTTTGCTACAGGGAGACAGGGGCTACAGATAGTTACATGACCTATTTATTCAGTGACATCTTTCTCTTTGAAAAATGTATAAAAAATGTAAAGATCAGAGGAGGCCTTTGGATGTTCCATGGTTGGAGCTTATTTACTGCCGTGCTAACTGAAGAGTGTTCATATTATTTTTCAGCACAGTCTGCGAACTGGTTAGAAATGCATCTTCTCGGACCCCACCACTCACCTACTGAGTGAGCCTTCCATTTAGCAAAGTTTCCGAGTGGTTTATATATACACAGAAATTTGAGAATCACTCCTTCGGACTATTTTTTTGCAGGTTGATATTGACTAGCTTTACGAATAAGCTATTTTGAGAGATCCAGAATAGTAACTCCTTCAACATCTAGATCTACTCAGATTCTAGTTTTATTTTCTCAGAATTTTTTGAACAAAGCAAGTCAATGATTTCCAACTGTGCTTTTACAAACATCTAAATTTGCTAAACCGAAATTTGCCTTGTAGTCAACTTTAAACATATAACAGATAAAAATTATATAAATACTGAATATAAATGTACACATATTGGTATTCTGCATATATAGCAGTAGGCAAAAGGCATATTAGCATATGATTAATGCAGTACATATATGTAGATATTAGTTTTAGCTGCTAGTTTTCACTTCTTTCTGTCCTCAGATTCGTTACAGTTCAGGTTTCTGTCCGCTGGGAAAAGAACAGCGTCTTGCTTACTTCTCTCATTGCTGAGACAAAATACCTCACACTCAGAGGAAGAAAGGCTTATGCTGGCTCACAGTCTAGACGTTTCAGTCCATCATCAGTTGGCTCCAAGGTAGGATTGCACAGGAAAGGGGCATCACTGAGGGAGTAGTTCATGGCAAGCAGAAGGCCACAAAAACAGCATGCAGCAAGCAACTGCAGCAGCCCTCTTTCTGTCTCTTATATTCCGTCCAGGTTACCCACCTCCTCACACCCTGGGAGGGCCTTCCTATCCTCCATGCCCAGAACTATGCCAAACCAATCAGTAGACTAATTTAATAAAAACATATACCTTTGATTTCAGCATCGCACACTGTAGATTCAGCAACTTCTGGAAAGCCCCATCTATGACTGCATGAGGCTTTGCGGGTGGTACAAGTCATAATAGACAATGAGTTCCAGTTGATAATTTTATGGGATTAATTTGATAAAAAGATGTGTTTTTTTATCTCTCTCCTCTCTTTCTCTGTTTCTGTAATAGAAACCTATGACTATGCCAATATATAAATCTACTTCTATATCAATATTCTGTACAAGTTATAGCATATGGGGTACTTGTTAAAGAACATATTGGTATAACTGTGAATAATTCAATGAAAGCATATATAGTCAGCATAAGCACAGGTGTGGATTATGTGATGACTTGTCATTTGTCCTGATGTTGACATCTGTGTGTTGAGAGTTAGGTGTCTGCAGGACTGGCATGTAGGATCTACATCTAAAACCTTTCCAGGGACGCTGCAAATTGGCTATTAAAAAATAAAAGCACAGCAAGGAGCAGAATGACTACTTCAAAGAGAGAGAGAGAGATGATAATTATCTCCCTGGCTTCAGGGTGTATACACAACGTTTATATTCATTTGTTTACCAAACTGGGTTTTGTCATACTCTTTATGGTTCAGGATTCAAAATTGCATGATACCTATAATAACAGGCTGTTTCAGGGCACAAAGCTATCCAAACTCATGCCACAGGAAATGGTGGCATGGGAGGAAGATGCTGTAGCATCAGGCCAGGGCTATAGCTCAGAGGCACAGCACCTGCCTGGCTAGCACAAAGTCTTGAATTCAATTCCTGGAAAAAAAAAAAATCCAAACCAAAAAATCCACCAAAAACACAACTTTAGCATCAGAATAAATTATAACATTTCAAATTGAAGTTTCCATATGCTTCCTTGAAATAATAAAGCAGTTACATTCTGATGGTGTATAATACACTTTAATTAAAAACAAACTTTCCTTCAAATCCTGGAAGTTCCCAAATCATGTAGACAAATGTATGATATCATATTTTCCATCATTAAGTGGAAATAAACATAGAAGCTATAATGTAGATATGGTGTACCTTTATAATCTCTGTAAATATTCAGTTTTTAAAATCTGTTCCAATAATATTTGGCTTAGACTATATTTTAGGAGTTGTGACATCTCACACTGCATCAGGAGAACTTGTATCGTCTTGGTGATTCAAAGATACAAAAAACAGGGGCTGGGGATATAAGCACCTCTGTACCAAGCGCAAGGTCCTGAGTTTGATCACTGGTACCACAAAAAAAATTTTTGGATTCATTAAGAAATTATGAGTTTATTTTTTAGTTAAGAAAATATCTATCCTTTTGCAAACTTATGCTCTTTAAGTTTCCTTTTATCACAAATATAACTGATATGAATAATTGATAATATTTTATTATTTTAAATGAATTTTATAGTTATTTTGCTGCCTTTCAATGAATAAAAGTCCACAATAGAGTATGTAATTAAGAAAACTGTCAAGCTAGGATCTTAGATATTATAGTAGCAAGCAATATTAATTAGTATTCTTATGAAAACAGAATTACATGTGTACAATGTTATATGAAAACACAATATTCAATTTTAAGTGAAAAGCAATTGAATGTATGCATTAATTTGTTTTTGCAAAAAAGTGATTGGACTATTCAGAGATGCTCAAAATAACCAATTGTTGTTTATCATAATTTTTATAAGGTATATTCTTGTGCTAAGGTGAAGCAATAATAAAATCAGTGTATATATTTAAAATTGAAGTTTCAGACTTAAGTTCCTAAAGTACCCACTAAAAAAGTGGCTATTGGATTACTTCTTTTTTTTTTTTTTTGCGGTACTAGGGATCAAACTCAGGACCTTGTGCTTGCCAGGCAAGCACTTATTCCACTGAGCTATATCCCCAGCCCTGGATTACTTCTTTATAAGTGAAACATGATTAAATTAAATCACTTGCCATTGGAATACAGCATAGCCCACATATGATTTTTCTGGACTGTTCAGATTGGTATAATCTTGGATTTTCCTCCTCTTCTGAACACATAGAGCTTCTAATTTCATGTAGAAATGATAAAAATCTCTATTTGGATACTTTCGTAGTAATTTAAAGAAGAAAGATGAGTATTTCAGATTTGAAGTAGAAAAGGTAGCATCTTCTACTACACTCCTAGAGAATAAACTAGGTAGAAATGAGACTTACAGAGCACAGGGCTTCCAGTTGCATAGCTCTTGAATTTTTACCTCGCTAGCAATAAAGCTTCATTTTCATGCTAGAGGGCCCTCAGGCTTGAACATGTTTGCTAAGTTACCACGACCAAATATAATATAAAGCTTCACATGATTTTTGTTTGTATTACACTTAGAGTTGCACCTGGATGTAAATATTGAGCTAGAATAGACTAATTATGTGCTCAATGTCGCCACCAGCCCTGGAATAGGCACTTCTCCCTGCCTGGGTTCTTCAGTGAACTTTTAAACCACTGGCTTTTTAATCCAGGGACATATGCCAAGGAACGCGTCTCCTGCTCTTTATCGCATTCCTGGGCCAGTCTATCAAAAGTCACAGCCATCACTTAGCACAGCATTTACTCCCCCAAATGAAAACCACACTCCTGGTACAGTATTAAAAGGATTATTATCAACAAAGGATTATAAAACTTGGTTTATGCTCTACTCTTTCGTGATTTGGGGCAAGATGAGATGCCAGATGTGTTTTATGAATGCCAACATGCCAAGCAAAAAGGTCTGGCCCGATGCCTAAAGATAGATAGTTGGGAGCTACATTCTGACCCAACGTTGCATACTGTTGACTTGCAGAACTGTTTCAAGAGAGACAGAGATAGCTGCTAAGCCCTTTGCGAAGTGGTAAAAAGGTTGAGAGAGAAAAACAGAGAAACAGCCAAAATGAAAGAGGCAGGAGAAGGGAAGGAAGGCAATATCAACAGGACCAACATGATAAAAGAAATAATTCATTAGATGTTGTAGTAACCTTCAGAATGGATCCACCAAGTATCTTATTTCTTCCCAGAAAGAAAACCAAGAATTTAAGACATAAATAATAAGACCATATTCCATTTTGTACTAGGCATTAATTAAAATCCCAGTAGACAACAAAATACAATTTTTAATGGTAAACATTTGCATCAAAAAAGAATTTTTTGTGTTCATAGCACTTGTACAAAATCAAGACTATTCACCCATGTAGTGTACAGCAACCCCTTGCCTGCTGGTTCCTTCCTCTTTTGCCTCTTATAAATCTTCTGCTCTTAGGTTTTTATGTTTCACAGGCAATGGAGGTCTTATTCCTTCACACGCTTTTTATTTTGCGGTAGTGGAGGTTGAACCCAGGGCCTACATGTACTAGTGAAACCCCGGACCACTGAATGGCTTTCCATCATGTCTTTCTTTTTCTTCTGGTCTGTATGGCCTTGTCTTTTATCTCCTCTCTACATGGAACTTCAACCCATCATTTGGAACAGCAGATGGGGGAAGTAGGATGGGAAAATGTGGAAGTTCTCAGAGGGCAGCTGCGCAAGCAAGATTCACAATTTATGGCATTTAATTTTATGGGAAGGACTTTCATGGAAGGAGATTAAGGATTAGAATGGAATGGACTGCTTGAGATAGACCACTGTAGTAGAGATAGGAAGGTTAGATCATTGTTCCCTCAATGCATGTGACACTGACATGAACCAAGACTCAAGTTTCCTCATCTGTAAAGTGGGAACAGAGTAAGGATCAGCGACATGTAAAATCTTATGCAAAGGCTAAGGAAAGAACAAGCAAAATGGTATCCTCTTTTTTTCATATTATAACCCTTTTAACATCCTTTCCTTGCCAGACTATGAGTGCTCCAAAACGCCAACATGTTGTTTGGCTGAGACTGGGATGCCCACGGCAGAGATGTTCTGACCTCCCACGCCCAGGCAGTGATGGCTGAGCAAGGCCTCAGTGAGCTCCTAGAAGGCATCGTGCTGTGTCTTCTCAATGTGTAACCTGAGTTCTTAACCTTTTGGCATTATTTTAATCATGTTTTTGCGTTTGATTTAACTGTAAATCACATTAGCAGAGTTTTGACTGATATGTCAGAGGATTTAAGAGCGGAGTTAAAGTCACTGGAAGAACGAAAGATTTTGTCAGGTCTGACATGTTTAGTCAGGAAGATCCAGTCAAGTGTGGAGATGCTAAAGAGATGGTACAGGATGGTGCTTAATTTGTTCAAGATTCAGGGAGTTGAAGTTTTGCTTCACATGAGCAAAAGTTAAGATAATGTATGCTTTTTATTAAGTGCATTAACCAAGGCAAAAATGCCCCTGTAAAACAATTAATTATGTATCATGCTTAAGTTATTTTCTGAAGAATATGATCATACCAGAAAAATCTTTTTTTTTTTTTTTTCCAGGACCGGGGATCGAACTCAGGGCCTTAGTGCTTAGTGGCAAGCACTTAGCCCACTGAGCTGTACCTCCAGCCCCAGAAAAATCTTATAATTCAGGAATCTTATAATTTAGTGGAATACTAGACTTCCCTTGTGTTGCATAAATATACAGTGGTAATAAAAGGCAGGCATTAAGTTTTCTGATTTTGGAAATAACATCATTATGAGTCAAAATTCCCACTGGTGAAGTCTTTCCTATCTAACATTTTCTTTTCTTAAAACACTGCTATCACAAAAAAGTAAGCAAGAAAAATACAAAGTACAAATTTGCTAACACTGGTAATATTTTGGTAGATATTTTCTTTTTATACTTTTCTATGAATCATAGTAGATGACATATCATAACTGATGAAACAGATATTCTCCAAATACATATACTACAAAGTGTCCGTGGGTGATAATGATAGATGTTTATTTCTGGATCAGGAGAGGACTACAGCAGCAAGGGGAAAGCAGTGCGGCTCTGCGTTGTAGAGCTCTCAGGCCATTACTCTTATCATATAAGGCTGGTGTTTTCTGGCTGTTCACCTGCAGAGAAGGGAGATATTCCATGCTTTGGATCACCAGATTGTGAACATATTGACTACATGCACTACTTAGCTACATGTTCAGAGTGTAGGGGGAGCAAGTCTGATGTACACATAGTATTCTTTGCTGTGGAAAATATGTATGCAAAAAACTCAGGTACAGAGTAATCTTCTTTGCAGTACTGTTTACTTAGAGTCTTAGTTACTGTTCTCATTGCTAGGACAAAATACCCAACACTCCAAGTTGAAGGGGGAAACGTTTATTTGACTCACAGTTTGTAGAAGTTTCAGTCTGCAACTGGCTGGCTCCAAGACAAGGTGGTTCGGCAAAGAACAGTTCTTGATGCCTACGCGGCAGCAGAAACAGTAAGGGAGAGACAAGACCAGTTCTGCCCTACTATTGTATGGAGGCTACCCAACCTAGTGGGGGTGTACCACCCACACCCTGAATCCCAGTGCTGGACCACGAATCAGTCACAAAATCCAGATCCAGCTGAAAAAAGCCTATGGCCAATTACTGCCTGAAGCTTTGCGGGGGCATATAGACCTAAACCATAACATTCTGGCCCTGGGAACCCAAAGATGCATGCGCATCTCTTTATGCAAAAAACATTTAGTCCATCTCTTAGAGTAACCAAAGTCCTAACAGATTCAGCATTCCTGAAAAGTCAGAGTCCCCAGTCTCCTGTGAGATTTAAGGTAAACCCTTAGCTATGAGCCTGGGTAGAAATGACAAGGAAGTTAAACCCTTCCAACCTCCGATGGCACAAGATAGAAGTTTTCATTGCAAATGTTATGGGAATACAAAGGAATACTACATTCTGTTGGTTTATTGAAAGGAACAGTTAATGTTTAATATTTTTGATCACATTTGCATACTTCTATCTGGTAATCTGAATAACTATTTTAAAGACAACAATATGCAATATAAGAGCTGTTGTTGATTTCATATCATCTTGTTTTATTGAAATTCTGCATCATTTTTAATTTTTTAAATTATTTTTTACTTACTGTAAAATAAAAGATCCATATGTATATCTGACTCAGTGGGAGGGAAAATCTTTTTTTTTTTTATTTTAGAAACATAAAAGTACAAAAACATATTGACAAACAGACACCCATTATCATAGAAAATAGTACAATCACAACTAATCTATAGACAAGGTGATATGGTCTCAACAGTTGTTGTTGCTTTATCCATTGATATCTTCGAATTGTAGATGTATGGACCCATATACAGACATGCAAATTTAGTCAG
>PVLD010025832.1:0-23119 GCA_004027595.1 Dinomys branickii | reverse complement strand
ACAGACACGCCCTGTTGTCACAGGAGGGGGGGCCTCCACTGGGTGCAGACACGCCCTGTTATCACACCCCGGGGGAGCACTGTCACTGCCGTCTCTCCTGCAAAACCTCAGAAGACGCTGTCTCCCACAAGCTTACAGATGAGAACCCTGAGACTTTTGCAAGGCAAAAAGATGCCGGAGGACTCCCGGTAAGAAAACGGCAAAGTGGAGATTCTAATCTAGCCAGCGGCAGCATTCTTTCACTGCCTAGTGAGAAAACCTCCCGCGTACTCATTCTAGACATCTTCATGGCCTCTTCCGAGCTAAACTGAGGGCACATATATCAGTTCACAACAGATCAGTAAACAGGAAAGAAATACAAGCACGCTCATTTAATTGACAAAATTTAATCTATATTATCAAAGTAAACATACATAATCGCTTTACTGATTTAAGAGACAACCTGAAAGTGTCTCATAGGTTGCATCTTTGTGAGTTATAAAAAGAAATCCATTTACCTATCTTTGACATTCTAATAAAAAGATAAGATTATGATTCCTGAGAATTATATCGATGATAAACACAGAATAGCTAAAAGACAGGGACAATGTAATAAATAAAATACCACATTGTAGAAAGCCAGAACAGTCAGCATGTCTAACAATAGATAAATAAATTATGGTATATCCATGAAATCAAGGGTAACATAGTTTTAGAAAAATCATGTTTAACAGAATGCTTAATGACAGAGGAAAAATGTCTAAGGTATAATTTAGTGAGAAAGGCAGATTATGAAACTGCATAAGAGTGTAACACCGACTTTTAAAAAATAATGTTATATACATACATATATACACAAATCAATAGGTGTCTACCCATACCATGTGTCTGTGTACGTATGCAGGAACGTGTGTGAGTATAAACTAGAAGAAAAATGAACCAGAATGATATTAATAGTGGCTGTCCCTGTGCAGTGGGATATTGTTTGCATGATTTTTATTTCCTTACTCTTTTCTGTATTTTGCAAATAAACATGATTCACTTTAAAACTGAAAAAAAAAACCTATAGACACAACCATGGTTATTGGAGAACACAGTCATTAGAAAAATGGACTCCATTTTTACACAAACAATCGCTCTGCAAATAAACTCTTATGTAACCCTAACATTAATAGTGTCCGTGTGACATTTTCTGTGGAGAAACCGGGTCTGACTCCCGGAACAGACGCCTCCTCTGTGCTGTTGGAAACCCCTGTGCGAGGCACTCTCCAGGTAACACTAGTCCTCCGCCAGCCACCCCTTCACCTGCAGCCCCGGACGACTCTGCTCAGATAAAGCAGGGCCCTTTCTGTGTCCACTCTGACAGCTCTGGAAATTATTTAGCCCTGTCGTGATGGATATTCCCTGCCTGCAGTGACAGATGGGCAGCATCTGAAAAGGGACAATGTGAAATTTGAAAAATGATACGAGTGGTGGTAGGCAGACTTTTTTTTTTTTAAAGAAAAGTTGACAGAAGTTTGAAATATAGCAGGGAGGCCCACTCTATCATTTTTCTCTCTCTCTCTCCGAAGAAATCAGTAACTGCCCTTTATCAATATGTTCTTTGGGGAAGAAAACCTATATTCAATTTAAAATGAATTCTTGTCCCCATTACACCAGGTAAGCTGAAGGAGTGCGCGTGATCATTCGCTCACTCAACAATTTATTGAGCACCTATTATATGGAGGCCATCGCAGGCCCGAGACATGAAGATGAATTAGCAAGACAGCCTAGCAGAGAGACAGGCCAGTATGGAGGTGATTAGATTAGCACGGGAGGGCGTAGAGGGTGTCCGGGGTGGAAGGACAGAAACGGAAGGGTGACCAAAATGTCTTCCTTGGGAATGTGACAGCTGAAATGAGTCCCTGTCAATGCTCATGTATTTTTCTTCCTGTCTTGTCTCAGTCTTGATCGTCTGCCCAGAAGTGATCCACTTCAAAACCTAAGGGCAGAGCATCTCTGGTGCCCCGTCTCACTTTCTCATACAATTCCCGACCATCTCTGGGCTCTGGGGTTGGTACAGGCCCAGTGAATTCCAGTTCCTTGAACAGATACTTGCAAAGGCTTTATTCACCTCAGCCAAGCAAGCGCTTGCCCCATAGGGGGCTCTGAGTCTCTCCTCCCTCACAACTACTTATCCGCACACTGACTCCCCTCCGCCACCGCCCTGGGGGATTAGTCTCCTGATTGGGAAGCCTGAGCCTGTGACCGCAGGCGTTAGCGCATATGACCCCAGGTGTGGAGTATGTGACCCCCGTAAGGGAAATGGGAGCTGCCCCACACCTGGGTCCCGAGCATACGCAATGCTGTCCACCCGGAGCCCTGACACACTGAGGTTGCCCTGGGAGTGATGCCCTCCAAAGCTGGCATCCTCTCTGCTCTACCCAATCCTGCCGGCGTGAGGGTAACTCAGCTACTCCAGCCTCTCCTGAATGACTGCACTTTCCACCCTTCCAGCAGCCAAAGTGAGCATTGCAGACTCGAGGCACCTGCTCACTACCTGCTCTCCCGAGCCACCACCTATTTCTCTAATTCAAATTCAAGGTACCTCTAGTCTTTGTAGGGCAAACAGCTGTAGCCAGAAAGACCCACTAAAACAATACAATAGTCTTTTTTATATGTATTCTTAAAGTATTTTTATTTTTAAAGACTGTGTACATGTATAAAACATAAAGGTTTAAAAACTCTAACAACAAGCCAGCACAGTGCAAATGTTCTTAGGAAAGACAATTACCTTTACATAAGAAAATAACTACAGACTGGGAACAGCTGTAATAGATCAAATAGAAGACAGAGATAAACTTTGTGTCTTGGGGAAAAAAAACAGGAGAAGAGGCTTAGAAGAGTGGATGAAAGGAGGAAAGAGATGGGAAGGCTGAATAGACCTTGGAAGAGCGACTTGCTTGGCTGGAACAGTGGGGATGGAATATTATTTCTGAAACTTTATACCATTGACATAAACCTCCTCCATCTCGCTAAGCTTTCACAAAAGTCTTTTATACACAGAAACACCTTGCAGGACAAAACAATTCACAGAAACTTAATGAGACAGTGAGTCTTACTGTCTTAGTCAATATAGCACAAAACACAAACTGTAGTACAGGCTGACAATTTCTTAAAGAAAATGTGCAATTCAACAGTACCATGAACTTGGACCCATCTTCTTGGTAATGCACAACAATATTAGAGACAGCATTAAATTTTTCTATTTCTACTTCAGCACTCCTAAGTCAAACACCCGAAATGCTCCAAAACCCAAAACCTTTTTGCATATGGACATGACACCACAAGTGGGAAGTCCTATACCATGAAACTCTATAGTTTGCGTACACAGTTACTAAAAATATCGCATGCTGTTATCTTCAGGCTTCGTGTATAAGGTCCAGTTCATATAAAAACATAAATTAATTTTGTGTTAAGACTTTGGTCCCACCCCCAAGCTACTTCACTGTGTATATAAAAATGTATTGCAAAATCCAAGAAAGTCTGTAATTCGAAGCATTTCTGACCTCAGCATTTTGCATCAGGAATACTCCACCTGAAGCAAAGAGTGAGCAGTTAGCCACTCTTACCCAGAATTCAGGGAGCACCGACACCCTGTCCCCAGCTAGCCTGTGTGATAAGTGGAAGCAGAAACAGGCAGGAACTGACTTATTATAAATATAAATACATCCATAGGACATAACAATATGTCCACAGGAAGAAACATGGGTAGTTTTTATCTTCTTGATTTGCTTATCTCTCTGTTCTATTTTTTTCTCAATCAGTAATGCACTGCTTTTATAATAAGAATTTTTAACAACACAAAATTGAGAAATGTACCCTGTCCCATACTAAAAATCCCAGGTCCAAGTTGTTTACAGCTAACATTAGCTCTGCTTATGTGTCTGGCCATTATGCTTGTTAAATATTTTTAATATCATCAAAGGAAATATTATAGTATCTTGTGCTCCCCAGAAGTCCTCTTCTCATACCTCCAGTCTGTGCTTGGACCCCTCCCTTGACCTGGAATGCTTTCCTTTGGCTCCTTCAATTGGTGAACTCCTGGTCATCCATCAACCTGCAATTCAAACATTGCCTTCTTTGGGGTAACTTTCCCCATCCTCTTCCTCCACTTTAGGTAGAATCATTCAACCGTCCAATCATCAAACACACATGGAGCATCAACAATTTGCACTGGTTACTGGCTAAGCTGTACTGGGAAAGCCTGCCATTCCCTGATTGCCAGGAGCCAGCCATCCTTCCCGGGTGCCTAGCGTTTGGCTCAAAATTCTGCCATTCATTTGCACCCAAGTGATAAATTGACCCCCTACCCCTTCCCAGGGAATTCTGCAATGTCAGCACACAGTTGTGGTTTTCAGTAGTAGGAGATGACACTGACACCTAGTGGGTAGCAGTCAGGGATGCTGGGAAACACCCTACAGGACAGACAGCCCACACAGCAGAGATCTGCCGGGTCCCAGATGTGAACAGTGCTGAGACCCAGAAGACTCAGGCATGAAGGGCTTGATTCACAGTGGAGCAGCACTCAGGAACAGCACCTAAAGAGGTAACTGGGCCAGAGGCACTAACCCCGTCTACAGATTCATGCACTGGTGAGCTCATAGATGAATAGACTGCTGGAAGGGGGGCTGTTAGAAGGCTGGAGGAAGTAGGCAGCCTTGGGGGGGCGCCTTTGAAGGGTGTGTCCTGTCCCCGATCATCTCCCCCTCCCCAGTCCTCTGTTTCCTGACTGACACGGAGCGAGCACCGTTCCCCCACCACACCCTTCTACCATGATGCTTCTGCCAACGATGGACTGAAACCCCCAGAACCATAAGCCAGAATAAACTCTCCCTACTTTAGATTTTACATGTCAGGCACTCTGTCCCAGCAAGGGAAAGGTGACTTATGCAGGCGTGATACTACCCACACTGGCATGCTCCAACACGTAGTGAACTCTGGGAATGCAGGGCTCGTATAATTGCTTACACGTGCACCCCATCCAACAGCACAGATGGGCCTCAATACTCATCTGTGCAGGACAATCACTAAGCATTGTTAAGTAAGGAGGCCCGTCCTGCCCTCACCAGAATCACTCATGAAGAAGCAGCTGAACTGCAGATCAATTCCTGGATTCTAGGCCCTGCCCTGCTGGTATTTGGTTTGTGGCCTACAGTAAAAGCAGCGGTGATAACTCTGCCCACAGTATCTCGATACAAACCATCTCTCTTCTCTCTGACAGGCACATGGGCCCCCTGTTAAGGCTGCTCTGACTCCCCTGGGGCATCACTATCCATCTCTACGAAGTTCCCTCCCAGCACCACAGGTTAGATTTCACTATAAATCCAAATACTCCACACGGGACCCTCTAGCTTGGGTGAATATCCATGCAGTTAGTATTTTTTAAGCAAATAGAAAATCCAGTGGATTTCTATAGGTTAAGTGATTTGGGAAGAGGGTCAGGAAGCTATTGAAAAGGAAAAAAAATTGCTTTAGGGAAAAAAGATACAGAGAAGAAAAAAAAAAAGACCAAACAGAGGAAAAAGAAGCATAAACAGGCAGCACAGACTCTTCGGGTTGTGACCTTGGAAAAATCTGGTCTCCAAGGATACAAGGGGCAACCCTGAGTCATTCTTAGAATCATTTAGGGGGTCCGCATCAAACAGATCCCACTAAAGCACTGAACTTACTTTAATGAGGGAGCAATGTGCTTTGGAGTTGTGCATAGCGTATAATGAACGCTTGGAGAACACTGAACTGTTGCTGTGGTTCTTATGTCCATGTAAGTACATCAAATGATTTGTTCTTGACATTATTTTCATAGCCAGAACTATGGGAAACTCATCTTCAGATCACTAGGGAAAAGTTTTAGATCCTCTTAGTTCTAGTCAAAGCAGATGGGGTCCTCCAAAGATGACAATTAGGACTGTGGGAAGGATAATTCGACTTGTCATTGGGAAGCACCGATTGTCACGTGGTGCTGCAGGCCCAGGATTGTTAAGATTTTGCAATAGACAGAGCACAGTAATGAACTGCTCCGGTCCGTGTGTCAAGCACACTCCCCAAACAGAAGAAATTCTGGACCAAATATCCCTTGCCACCCCTCTGAAATCCTCCGTATGCTTTTTGAGTTGCCAGACTTCTAAGTGGTGCCAAGTCACAGGCTCATTCTGGGTGTCCCAGCCTTCTCTGTGGGTGGCAACAGAGTTCGATACAAGTGCCAGGGTAAAAAGAAATTTGCAAGGAGAGGAAGAGGTTGGAAGTGGGTGCAGTTAAAAACAGCCTCACATTTTTCCTGGATCCTGATTGGATTTGTCCTGTTGTACAGCATGCATTACACATTATGAGTGCAAAGGATGGCCCTAGTTTGGAGGTGTTCCTGTTTTCCCAGTCCATTTTCAGCATGGCGTAGCAACAGGATTCAAGTCTCATCACAGTTTGTAAAAACAAAAAATAGTTCCCAGCATGAAAGAGCGAAAGGATGCCAAATCTCAGTCTTAAGTGAAATTGTGTTCCTTGCTAAAATTCACTGAAAATAGCCATTTATACTGGAAACTATAATTTACACTTCACTATGGCAGTGACGGAGGAAACCCAGAAGGCTTTCTTTAAAACTTGGAAGAGGTGGAAAGAAGAAACGCACAGAATCAGTGCTCAGAAAGAAACGCACTGATTCCATTTTTCCCCCTGGCCTCTATTTTTCTTTTATTTATTTTTCTTTTCTAATCAAGATGCTCAAAGGGTTCTGTTAATGTATTAAATGGATCACAGGAACTATTGTCCTAATTTGAATTATGATCATTTCTTCCTGCTTTTTATAGCTCTTCCATCCACATCTCCAGTACAGCACACTGTTTTAATCCTGTGAGTCAAGTTTTCTGAGGGATGCTATGTTTCAGTCAACCACTGTGTATTAGATTAACATCCACATAGCGCCAACAACATGAATGTTCATGCTATAACATATTTTACAGAAGCATATGGTTCATGTCTATCCTTCCATAACTGGCAATCCAGCTTAGCTATGAAGACAACGTACATGCAGGTCCCTTGTGCATGGGCTCAGCAAATGCCTATTGTGTCATAGTGCTCGGCCCTGTGCCAAGTGATAGGAATGTGGCTGTGGACCTGACGGTGTGTTCCTTCCCTCTTGGAGTTCACAAACCACATAAGGAGACATCAAGAAGCCAGCAATTCGCTGCACATTCTGCTCAGAGCTAGGAAAGAAAGAGTTGCAGTGGGAGAGAATTAAAAAGCAGTGGGTGAAGTGGCCTGAGGCAGCAAATAGCAGTTTTACTATACAGGCAAGTGCAGGCACCGGTGAGAAGTGAAGGGCCAGGCTGGGACTCCTAGGCAGGTAGAAAAGCAGGTGGTGTGAGGCTCTAAGTAGAAGAGAATTCACCTCATTCAGCGGAAAAGCCAGTGAGGCAGCAACAAGAGCCTGAGCAAAGGGCATGAGGGAAGCAGGCAGCAGAGAAAGTAAAAAGGAAAGCAGTAAAGACAGTGTTAGTAAAAGCCAAGAGCATCCTGGCCCCAGCTTAGGTTTTCTGAATGCTTCTGTTCATGGTAGTCCATGGAAGGGAGGGGGGTCTGCAGAAACCAGCCCCTAGTAGTGCAGAAGGGGAGAAATAGCATCCGGCAGGGTGCCCCCTGAGGAAAGTAAGTGCTCACTTTCTGGAAGGTGGGACCAAGGAGAGCAGATGCGGGCAGGGGGCCTCTTGGAATGCCCAAGGCAGGCCTTGCTGGGGAGGAATGGGAGAATCAAAGCTCACTCTTGTGTTTCTAGTTTGAGGAAGCATTAACAACAGCTGAGCAGCTGCAGGTCAAGGACAAGAGGGAGTTGAGTGAGCAGGGGGCAGAGGGGGGATGGCTTAGCCAATAATTGGGGGACTAGAAAGAGTCCTGGGGTCACACTGTGAGGCTGTTGCAGGGATGGGCTCGTTAGCTTGGAGGAGGAGAGGGAGAGAGATCTGAAGGTGACAAGATCTAAGACCTGAAAACTGTCTACCAAATGTTAAACTGTGTATTTCCTTCCACTTGACCCATTAGGAGAAGTCACAGCATGCACAACACGCAGCGGCCAAGTGCATGCTTCAGAGTAAGAGTGAGCAGTGTATCAAAGACCCACCACTTACTACCTATGCTGAACCTGTCTGTGCCTCAGTTTCCTCATCTGTACAATAGGATTGATCACCGTTTTCTGCTATACAGGGAAATAATGAAGCTTACATATCCCACAATAAGCTTGACCCAGCGATTGGCATGCAGAAAGAATTTAGCAAGACTTAGTGACTTTTTTCAGTGTTTTTAAGAATTCTACAAATGCTGCCCCTTTCAAATGGCCAAATCTGTTTTTCTATGGTGGGTACCTGTCAAGACTTATTCTGAAGAACCTTGAGGATCAGGGACTCACTAATGTTTTATGATATTTTACCTCCCTTTATGGTAGTCATTTATGACAAGACCTGAATGACATAAACTGCCATAAAGCAAACCGGTGCAATCACACAAATGACCGTAAATCAAGGGGTGCAGCTGAAAGGGTCATAAAGGGAAGGAAATCGAGGGAACCAGGACAGCGGCAAGCAGTGAAGTTGGAGCTGGGAGCGCAAACTTGGAGAGAGTGGAATTTCAATTGAGAGCAAACTTAAAAAAAAAAAATAGATGTCTTCAAGGGTTGTTTAAATTTCACACACACGCTTCCAGACAAATGTGGCATGCTTTCATGGTTTCAAAGAGAAATACATGATTTCATGTCCTGCTCTGTTATTCATTTTTTATTGGAAATGCTATTTCTAATCCTACCAGGGTATTTGGGGTCCATATTGGACTTCAGAGATTTTTAGAATTCACAAAACTAGAAATTATTTTTGCAGTTCGGGAACTATTGATGTCCTTGGGTTCTTTTGGAGCCCCAGTGGCTAACAAGGATTTCTTAATAAGTAGAATTTTTTTTAGCCCTTGTCTTCTCACTTTAATATTTCTTTTATGTTATTTTTTGGAGCTTACTGTCTTGAATAGACTCTGGAAGTATATAGATTCAATATGCTTACAATAAGTCTGCTCAGGTAAGTACAGACGGGCAGGAGTGATGGATAGAAAAAACAAATATTGTTTTCAAGACCTTTATTGAGCAGACCTTTCTCAGCTTTTAATCAAAATCTCAAACTCAAACTAGGGCAGTTGATTTGGACCTATTTCTGATTACAAATTTCCCAGTGGTTTTCAGATAATCCAAATAACAAATAGAAACTAGGTGGCAAAAAGACACAGCCATATAAAAATTTTCCTCTCTGTTTTTCTTACAAAGAAAATATCTGTGGCTAAATACTACTCCCACCCCAGGTGGTATATTTGAAAATACATGCACTATATCCAGTCCAAGTGATTTAAAAGTCAAATCCCTTTCCAGATGTGTTAAGAATCTGTCCAGCTACAAGAATACTTCAGTTAATATGCCCCAAACCAAACAATCCCTTTATAACATTCTTTCCAAACAGGTATATTTTTGTTTAAATTAGAATTTATGTGTTTGGAGTTTTCACAAAGCCAACCCCAGCAGCTCTTCAAGAGATATAGATCTTTGATTTCTTCAGGGCCTGCTCTATCCTATACTCCAGTGCAGAACTAACACACAGTGCCAGCTTTCCTTCAGAGGCACACTTCCGCAGGTGGGGAGACAGGCTGGCAGCACTGATTCAGTGCAAGGAAATCTGGTGCCACACCGCCATGAAGTCTGTCCCTTTCTCGCTGATGTTTCTGTAGCTGGTAAAACGCAAGGCTCTTCTGCTATCAGCTTCTACCTCTGTTTAAGGACGCCCCTTTGGAAAGAAATTGGGGGGCTCCTTCTCTTTTGTGTTTTTTTTCTCTGGTAGAGGTACAGAAGGGAAACTCCAGCAGTCAGGTTTGTGGTGAATCTCTTTGAGTCTATAGTCACATTGAATCTATAGTGTACTGCCGGCCCAGGAGCAAAGGCTCCCTCAACTAAGCAGTGACATCTGATTTTTCTCAAGTCTGTCATCTAAGGATCAGAGGGCACTAGCTAGGAACTGCAGGATTACAGCAAATCAAGGCCAGGATGGGCATTTTCTGCCAGCTACACACTTGATAAAAGAATAACAGATACTAGACTGGTTTTCTATAGAAGAGCAACTGGTTTTCTATAGTAGGCAAACTACTGTATACAACAATCTAAGAGATATTTCAAAATAACTGGAAGAGGATGAGAGATCCTAACACGTAGAAAAGATTAGCATCTAAAGAGAGAGAAGTGCTAATTACTCGCTTCAGTCATTACACATTGCATTTTTGTATGAAAGTATCATACAGTACCCCATAAAGACTTACAAATATTACGCATCATATTTTTACAGCTAGTTTTCAGACAAAAAGCAGATACAAATTCAAAGAGAGATACACTCAAGACTAACGTGGCTTCAGGGTGTAAAACAGTGGTTTCAAACCAACAGAATGAGAGTTTGTAGGCACCGTGAGGAATTGATTATGCAATTATTATTTGCTTCAGCTTTCATTAAAACGCCTTCCACTTGAACCAGCCTTAGCAGATTTCTGATGCCACAACTCACACAACTCACAGTTTCATGGTACCCTATTAGTTTGGGCCCTCAGTGACCCTCCCCACCCCCAGTCCTTAGAAGAGTACCTGGGACATTGGAGGTACTTGACATGTATAGGCCAAGGCTTAAACCTGGAATTCCCCCAGAAGTCTGTCAGCTAAAGTCTCATTCCTCAGCCTGTGGTGCTACTGGGAGAGAGTAGAATCTCAGCAGGCGGGACCTAGTGGCAGGCCTTCAGGTCTTTGAAAGCGTGCCTTTCTGGGGAGTAGTGGGACCACTTCCCTTCTTCTTTCTATTTTGTATGTCTCAGCCAGGATGCAAGCAGCTAGGCTCTGCCACACCATCTTCACCACGACGCACCGCCCCATCGCAAGCTCAGAAGTAATAGGACCGACAAATCTCAGACTGAAAGCTCCAAAACTGGGAGCCAAAATAAACAAACTATGAGCCTTTGTCTTTCTAAGTTAATTATTACAGGTATTTTTTATAGTAACAGGAAAATGACCAACAATAGTATCTACTGAATAAATAAGAAACAATGGACTTGTTAAAAATAGCTCTAAAACTTCAAAGTGAGTCTATACCTTGGGTTAACTGAGAAAGAGCGGCTTTGTTTTTTTGAAAAAACCCACCAGATGGTAGGCTAGGAACGGCTAGGACCCGTCATATTAGGCTATGAATGATTGGGATACAAAGCATTCTTGAAAACCTTAAATAGACTTTAAAATTTTCACAATCTATATAATTCAACATAAATGACATCCTCGAACAAGCTATTGGGTAGCTGAGGATAAAACTTTTGCAAAAGTTTGCTTTGCTTTGTGTAGGACGTCACAGGGAGCCATGGAATTAGTGGGTAGCCTACAAAACACACAAGCAGCCCAGAATGCATGTATAAGCAACTGAACAGGGTTCCTCTTTTCCCTGATAAAATGGACTATGTTACCCAAGAAGCAAAGTGCACGTGTGTGCACAAAGAGATCTGCAAATGAACCCACTTCATTAGACAAAGCATCCTCTTTTTAAAACTCTGACTTATTTTTCTTTCTGCATACCTGTAGGTGTGTCTCAGGCGACCTAATTTCAGGTTGAACAACCATAATTGAGAGAAAACATAAAGACATGAGTCCAGGACAGAATTCTATGAGTTACCTCTTCAGGCAGGGAAGACAGAAATAATTAGCGTACAATATTATATTGTTTTACATCTGTTTTGTATAATGTTATTTCAGTCCATTATTTCCTGTCCACAAAGTTTTGTTGTTTCATAAATTCTAGAGAGGGCAGGGTATATATGGAAGGGAAAAAAAAACCTTAGACTCTAGGCTATTTCTTGACTTAACTACTAAGATTATTTTCTAAGGTAAAGAGGATACTTATTAAATAGATGGCATGTTTGTGACTACATTGCTTGAGAAAATAAAATTCAGAAGGACAGCGGAGGGAGGGAAAAGCCGGTATCTGGGTTTTTGATGCAGCCTTTGCATTTTCATTATTACATTGTCTTTTAGCATTACTTTTGATTTATAACATAATTGGAAACTACAGAAATGTTAACGGCAGCCATACAGCTTTAAGGATGACGAAGCTGTTCACTAGTTATTGTCTTTAAATTTGGTCAATTATGGAAGCATTGATTCTCTGAGTTCATTTCAGATGGGACCATCACCGGGGGCGAGAGGATGAAACATATTGTCTAGTTAGAAAGGCAACTTTCAGAATGTTTTTTTTTTACTCTCCCCCTGTTTAAAAGAAGAGTATAAATTAAAATCCTCTACACTAGGGTTCGGCAGCAAACCTTAAGGTGAGCCGCTTCATTTTGCTTTGTATTTAGATGAGAAATTGTTGATTGCGTCTCCACGTTTTTTTCCTGTGTGTGCTGCTCATTATCCTAAGGGAGTCATGGAGACAGTTGCAATGATTATTAGTGAGGCTGGTGATGAGATTACTGAACCATTTGGGGCTGCCTTCCCTTCAGTGATGCGTAATTACAGGGGTTTATTTACAGCCTCTTTTTGTCTTTTTAATGATTCACATTTTTATTTTTATTTTTATTCTTTCCCCGCCAAGGGTATGATTCCTTTACTTGCAGTGTGAATTATTATTTGGAGTGCTATTTTATGCCCCGAAATACTGGATTTCAAGAAAAGATTTTTAAAAACTAAATAAATAAAGACTGGACCTCCCTACATTAGCGCTGTGGAGCTCTGGACCAAGCATAGCAAAAGAGGAATGTGCGAAGCCATTACTCAGCTGACACGTTTGCCTCTTGTATGGCAATCCTGGGGCACATTATGTTGTAAAACATCTTATTTCCCTTCTAACTTCTTAAATTGCTCCAGATGCTCTTTAACCATAAAGAAATGTAATGATAATTTTTTTTAAAAAGCTACATCATCTGTTTTTGTATCTGACTGCCCAACAGCGTGCCAGTTCATTTAGGAAGCTGGAATCAGAAACAGGTTTGCCTCTCTGGTTCGTGTACACAAAAGCAGGGATGACAGGCCAGAGGTGAGCCTCGCAGTGGTAGAGACTTAACCAAACTACGTCGGTTTAGCAGAGGACCATTAAATGCTCTGAGACACAATTTCCTCACCCACAAAATGGGAAACACCACCTACCTGGTGGGTTTGTATGAGGATTAAAGTAGTTTATATGTATAAAATATTTAGAATCCAGTGCTTGGGTATATGAGTGCTAAATGAATGTGCTTTCTCAGAGTTTGCTAATCATTGCTGTAAGATGGTTTGGGATGACACATAGAGAAATCTTTTAAAAAACGTTTTTGTGTATAAATTAGGATGATTACAGCCACGAATAATCAAGATTATGACTTGGGTTATTTGGGAATAACTTTCATCCAGTAAAAATTTTAAAATAAAAAATTACCTTACAATAGGGTTGGCACACTCTAGCCCGCAAGTCAAATCTGGCCCATTGTCTGTCAGTGTATGGTCTGCTGATCAAGAATGGTTCTAACAAATGTTTTCATGGCTCCATATTTTTTCTTCAAAATAGTAATCAAAATGTAATTAAATTGATCTCATGAGAAGATAAGGTTTGAGGTTAGGAAGCTGTGCATTGCTAACTATGGAATGTACAGAGCTTATCACAGGGTCTGGTGAGGTCACTGCAGGTACCCATTTACATTTCCCTAGGGCAACACCGAATGCCAAAGTCATTCTATCTTGACAAGAAATATTCATTTCTTCATTCACTGAAATGTTTAGTGAGCAGCTGCTATGTGCCAAAACTCACGTTCAGTGGAGGGAAAAAGCAGTGGACTAAATGACCAAGTCTCTTCCCAGAGCCTACATTGTAACGGAGAGCCTGAAAATCAACACAGAAGCAAATAAATGCTTAACAAAACAGCAGCCGACAAAGCAAGCTACAGAGAAAGCCGCAGAATTCTCTGAAAATATCTTTCCACAGTGATGGTGTCCTTTTCCAAAACCTGCTCTCTGTTTCATGAAAAACAACCTCCATCACTTTAGCAAGTGGATACTAAGCTCAGAGAACTTAGCTAACCCCAGAATGACTCTTTACATCAGCTGTGAAGAGAGCCCGCTTACACAAGGATCTTTTTCCTGAGTGGAAAACAGACAACAAATAATATATTTCAGAGTTAATTTAACTCTTCAAATTGCAAATTCATCTAAAGCACCATCCACTGCCAGGTGATATGTCACAGTGCTGCCAGACTTTAAGTACTGTAGCCCTGGGCTGGCGTTAAACTCCTTACACATACTTCTTAAAAGATGGTCACCCTGGGGTTTACATCAAGCCTCCATAATCATATATCGAAGCCTGGCTTATTTATTTCCAGGTTTTTGAAATGCTATTAATCATTTTTCTAAGATGGCTGATACATTGCATAATTAATAAAACACAAGAGCTTAGGAAGACAGCCCAGGGCCAGAGACGCAGGCAAACACTGAGAAATAACAGGATCTTTTTGGTACCAGTGGAAATCCCATCTTCAGAAGACCAAGCCTTAACTGGAAGAATAAGAAACACTAATTTTTCCTTCTTTTTTTCTTTTGACTTTCTTTTCCCTTTCTGTGTTTGCTGAGCTTGGATACAAGTCCATGCTCATATTCTTACTGGCAAAGAAAGTGCATGGAGGCAGAGTGACTTGCAGCAAATCAAATCATTAATTCAATTTCTCACCGTTTTGCCCTTGGTGATTGCTGTCTCTATAGGCAACAGCAGCTTGTCTGTGGTTTGACCCAATTCTTAAACCTTTCTTATGGCCCCCTACCAATTAATCTAATTGCCCATTAATTGCAAACATCTGAAATCTTTAGGATCTAACTGAGCACAGGAGCATCAAGCCTTCCAAAGCTGTAAGTGCTTAACCAGCAAATGGGCTCACTGCAGAAGAATGTAGATGTTTGTAGTAGATGTAACCCAAACTCGGGTGTTCATTGACACATTGTCCCATCTGTATACAGCCAGCCTGGCATCTATCTGCTCAGGAGAGCATGATTTATCCAGTGCTATATCCTGCCACTGACAGGCCAAAGATTAGAGCCCAGACCAGATCAAAGTGGAGGCTGTGTCTATGCCTTAAACAAACATTCGGTATCTGACAAGCTCTGGTTAATATTAATCCATGATAGAAAGCAGTCAATTTAAGTTTAAGTTTTGTTCATGCCAAAGTCTATCTGGGTTTTATAAATCATTTCTTCAAGATTATAAGATAGAGAATCAGACAAAACAAAAAAGATTTCTCTGAAATTGTAAAACCTCAGATGTGGAGAGGCCTTTGGGAAAAGATCCAGCTTAGTGCTCTAAAGGGGCAGCTCCAAACATCAGACCTCCAGTTCACGTGATTTCTTTGAATAGCACTGTGTTTAAAGCGATTGTTTCTAATTCTTTGGTAAGTCTGGATTTCTGATTTTTTTTTTTTCAGATCTAGCAGTACTAGGTCCAGATTCTCGCAAGGCGACAGCCAGCTGGAACTGAGACAATGTCCCCAAGGAAGGGCCATGTGCTCTACCCTTGCATACCCTGGTATTTACACTTGCCCACTCACACCCGCCGATACACACCTCACAGAGGAGGACATGGGCATCTGGAAGGAAGCAGCGTTATCCCAGGACATGTCTTCAGTTAGTGCTAGAGCAAGGCACTGACCAGAAGTCTCCTGACTCTACTGTATTTACAGTACTTATTTAGCGTCCCTCACTGCCATTTCACATGAACATGCACAAGCTTTTAGGGGAGAAATTAACCTGCTGTTTAGAGAATTTTCCAAGGGCCCAGACAGAGCAAGTCGGGATCATTCGCACTATCAATCGCTCGTCCTTCTCACACGTGTATGCTATTAGCTCTAGAAGCTCTGAGAGTTGTTCTACGGTACTGTAAAAATCCACTAAGACCTTCACTCCATTTGCACCTGCAATGCGGGTGGGCAGTGACTTTCTGTGTGAGAGCACTGGCCTCCTTTCCTGCCCCACACCAGTTCTGTCCTAAAAAGGGTTGCAGTTCCCTGCACACCTCCTACTTTCCAAACTGTGTTTAAATACCTTTCTCCTTACCGTACAGAGCAACCCAAGAGGTACATTTATCGTTCTCAATTTTTAGATGAAGAACTTACAGCTAGAAGACTAAGCAACTAGATAATAGTTATACCTCCAATGAATGACAAAGCCAGAATTTACACTGGAGATGCCAGGTTCAAGCCCCTGATCTTCCTTTTGTATCAGCCCTGGCCAGGCAGGTCCTGAGCTAAGCTTTTGCTCTACTGACACACATAAAAATGATGGTCATGCCTCCTATATGGCTCAAGGTAAGGAGTCAAGAAAATGCAGGTGAGATGTGTTGCTCAGAATGGGTTAAATTTCCTGATAGCACTGGTTTAAAAAATGAATTCTTTGCATTTTTTAAATGTGTGTGGAAGCCTATGTCTCGGTGTACAACAAAAACATTTAGTCTCCCCTGTCATTTAGGTAAATTTTGTTTGCATCCTTTCTTCATAGAATACTGATGTTAATTTTTGGTTAAGTTTAATCTTGCGAAGTATAAAGCAATTTGATAGAATAAGTAACCTTTCATTAAAGTTCAATACAGTACTTAAGGAAAATGGGACTGTGTGCATTAATTGATAGTTGACAGCTATTATTTCCATGAAAACCTTTTATAGTAAAATTTCTATTTGATGGATTGGAATTTATAAAATTTGCATTTCACAAAGCAGGATTCAACTGGAATTACTGGGGATGTATTTCTCCTTCAAACAATATTCCATCTTTACATTTCTATTAAACATTTATTGATGAATAGAATCTTAAAGGGCATAGCACAGATCTTATTTAATATCTCATCGGTAGTGCACAAACACAAGTATTCGGCCTGTATTTGACTTTGATAAAACATGACTATTTGCGAATATATTTATCCAGGGAGACTTCATTAGTTTAGTTAGATTTGGGGCAGATTGTTTAACAAAATAATTTTATCTTGCTGCATTTATTTTTATTTTTAACCCAATACATTACATAATTATCAATGGGATTTTTTTTTTCTTCCATTCAGCAGCTCAGGTGGAAGTACTATTGCCTCAGATTTGTCATACTTGACTGAAATTTAAAAAACACAGAGTGGAACTCTAATTAAAATTCAGTTTGGATTCTGTCCCATCCTACCCCTTTATGAATAGACCTTTCCAAATATGCTTGAGTGGCCACTGAGATTTGATCTGGCCTCTTTATGCAAGATTTTAACAAATGACCTGATGTTAACATAGCGTAAAGCTATTTTTCTTCCATCAAATTCTGATCAAAATATTACCAAACTTTTCCATGGATTTCTATAAAGCACTTATGTTGAAGTTGTCCCTGTCATTTAAGAGATGGGAGGTTTAGGGCCAGGAATGGCAAAACTCCTTGAAATTAAACTGTGTCAGGATCAGAACCCAGGATCGAGGTGAGAGCTTTTTTCCCAGTGGAGCCACCAGGTGAAAAGGCTTCCCAGCTTTGGCTCCCTTGATCTGAAATGTCCCCTGCCTCTGTCACTTCCTTTAGGGTCAGGTACAGTCCTCACACCTATATCACCTCAGTATCTAAGCACCCCTCCCATTACAAAACCTCCCACTACAACCTTGCACGCTCACAGAGCATATGCCACACACAGTGATCATATAGTTCGCTGAGGAACTTAAAATCAAATGCCTCCAATAGGGCGAGGGCCTTGCCTAACTTGCTGGCCCTCTGCAATCAGCAGCACTCCAAGCATGCCATGGAGCAGGCTTTCAGTTCATTGTTGTATGTATGAGTGGGTGGGTGGAAACTCTTAAAGTACAGAGGTTAAAATTAATTTCTGCCACCCCAGGTAAGTTGGCTGTGAAACCAAAGATTAGCCTAGTTTGTAGATAAGGCACAGTTTCTTTCTGTCTTCCAAAAATTGGTGGAGAAAAATTTTAGCCAGATATATGATGCACTTCGAAGTCTTTATGATATGATAAAAAATCAAACCCTTGGTGCCTCTTCTCAGAAGGCCCATTATTTTCTCTGAAAGGCACTGATGTGGTAGCAGCCAGATATTCAAATCCACAGAGTCTGGAATGGGCTGTTCTTAATCACCTTGGTAATGAACCTCTCTGTTTATTTTCCTTCAGTGGCACAGCTACTATAAAAGTAATTCAGGAAGAATTACGGTAGCCCCTCCTCTGACACTGGCAAGTCATTGCAAGACGTTGAGGAGATGCTTAAAACCATAGTACTAATGCTTATAGACACTTTTTCGTCTACTTAAGTACCTATGACAAAGTTTCTTTTATAAACTATGCTTTTTAAGAGATTAACGACAGTAACTAATATAAAACAGAACAACAATAACATATACTACACTCAAGTTTATCTAAAACTTACAAATTGCTTATTGCTGTAAATTTCCTTTGAGTATTTTCAGACCACAACTGGTTAGGGGTAACCACAGCTGAAGAAACCAAGACATAGACAGGGCAGGACCCTTGTACCATGAGGCTTAAAAAGCACCATGAAATACACAGCACCATGCAAGTTAAAACATCAGATTGTTTCTCTTGTAGGAGAAACCCAAAGAATAAATAAGGAGCAAAACAGAGGAGAGATATTCAGAAGTAGGAAGAACAAGGAACAACTTTATAAAGAGTAAAAAGTAAATCAAGTATGTAGAGTGTCTATCATGACACCCGAGGAGTAGCAGCTTCTCAAATTAGTTCTCTTTCTTTATACCTGTTGTCTTGGTTACTTTTCTTTCATTGCTGAGACAAAATACCCAACACTCAAAATGAAGGAAGGAAAGGTTTATTTAGCTTACAGTTTGTGGAGGTTTCAGTCCATACTTGGCTGGTTCAGAGGCAGAGTGGCACATGGCAGAGGACAAACTGTTCATGGTGGCAGAACACAGCAAAAACCAGAGCACAGGGAGGAATGGCTGCAAGCAGCCTCTTCTCTTCCCTTACATTGTAAACAGGCTACCCTCACCCAGGGGGCATGTAGCTCTCACACAATCTCCATGCCTTCCTCTTCTACAGGCTCAGGATGTATACAAAGTAAGCACCGTGGCTCCCTGCTGAATCACTCAGCCAAACCTCTAGACTCTCCAAGTTGACACAATGTATCAACCGTAACATTCCACCCCTTGTCAACTTGGCATCAGACACATTTCTTAAAACCAGTTTGCAGATGCAGACATGCTTATACTAGAACCATAACATTTTGCCCCCGTACAAATGAAAATTAAACACTTCCAACATTTAAAGGCACAAAATAAATATTACCATTCCAAAAGACACCAACAGGGGAATATAGAGCATTGGGGCTAAAGTAAGTCCAAAATCCAGCACGGCTAACATTGTGTCCTGTAATTCCACATCCAGCATCTGAAGCAACATGTTGTACATTGTGAGCTCCAAAGGGCTTGCGTGAGTCCACCCCTATGGCACTTCTGGGGGTTAGAGCCTCCATGTCTTCTCTCTTAGGCCTGCTTTGCTCCCTCCTTGCAACTTTCCTCTGATGATCCACGTTCCTGGCTTTTCTAAACTTCTGAGGTCTCCAGGGCACCTTTTGCTTCACACTCACAGCTTCACACACCGCTCTCTCAGGGGCGCACTGCCTGGCCTCCCAGGCCTTCAGAAATCTGGGTGGAAGCCTCTTTAACCTCAGATCTCTTGCATTTTCCTTGCACCTAAAGCCAGGGCCACGTGGATCATGAGGTCTGCTGCCACCTGAAGCAGTAGCCAAACTTTCCTCTCTCTTCACAATAGGGATCAAGCACCTGGATTGCTGGGCACTTTGAATCCAATGCTGAGGAACAAATTCTCTATGCTGCCTCCATTCTGGAACCTGGTGTGGCCGCCACCACCATTCTGGAACATGACACTCTTTGGCTTCCTTCTGAAGGCAAGGTCTTTCACCTTTGCAGTTTTGAGGCTGCACAGGATGGAGACTAGCTGCTTGTGATGCCCTCAGGCCATCTTTTCCATTCTCTTGTTCCCTCATAGCAATAGAGATCTCCTCAGCCTTACCTTTGCAGCCCACAGCTTTACTGGTGCTTCCTTTTTTGCCAAAATCACATTTTAAATCATCCTGCTGGGCTCTTTGCTCTTGATTCTCAACATAGATCCGGCTAAAAGCCCCCAACAATAGCCATGTCACTGCCCCAATATTCTACTGCCTTGAAATTCCTTTTGCCAGATTAATCAGTTTGCTGCTGCCCCTAATCTCAGTCTTAGGCAAAGTCTCTGGACACGAGCAAAATGAAGACAAACTTCCTGCCAAGCCCTAACATACATCATCTGGAGTCCAACAACTAATGCAGTCCTTCTTCCCAACAGAAACCTCTTGAACCTGGTTTTTACCGGCAGGATTTTTATCAGCCTTCTGGTCTTCCGAGCTCTGACCAGAATCTCCCAAACAGAACAGCCAAAGGTGTTCTAGTGCATCTCTTTCAGGCGACATCTCTGAACCTTTCCAAACTCTTCCCACAAGCCATTTCCAAAGGCTCTTGAACCACATGGTCAGGTATAGTAACAGCAACAACCCCACTTGGCTAGTACCAAATTCTGTCTTGGTTACTTTTCTTTCATTGCTGAGACAAAATACCCAACACTCAAAATGAAGGAAGGAAAGGTTTATTTAGCTTACAGTTTGTGGAGGTTTCAGTCCATACTTGGCTGGTTCAGAGGCAGAGTGGCACATGGCAGAGGGCAATCATTCATGGCAGGAGAGCACAGCAAAAACAACCAGCAAAAGGGAGGAATAGCTGCAAGCAGCCTCTTCTCTTCCCTTACATTGTAAACAGGCTGCCCCCACCCAGGGGGTGTGTAGCTCTCACACAGTCTCCATGCCTTCCTCCTCCACAGGCTCAGGATGTATACAAAGAAAGCACCCTGTCTTCCTGCTGAAACACTCGGCCAAACCTCTAGGATCCCCAAGTTGACACAATGTATCAACCATAACACCTGTCACCACAGCTCTGATCCTAACAGGATTCCACTGTTTCCCCACATTATTTTCACCAGAATGTTCCTATGCTGTTGTTCGTGATGTCTCTGGAGAGGATGAGACACAGTGCAGCCAGCAGACATTGTACATGAGAAACTGACAACAACGGATTTGAATTGACAATGAGACTATTCTAGAAATAATAGCTTTTTCTTCCCCAGGTTTTACACAATGGTGAAACCCTTCTGTATATATTAAGGTTATGCCAGCTTAGAAGAGCCCAAGAACCAGACACCAAAATGAAATTTCAAGCCAGCTTCTGCAAGAGGTCTACAGATTCACACCAAAAGCAAACAAAGAAAAGATCGATTCTGGAGTTGGGAGCCCAGAATGGCCAGTAGCAATTTCTCCTGTTTCTTTTGCTCTGTGTTCTGCAAGATCCAATGACATCATTAAGGGGTCAAATTGAACCCAATTATCACTTGGTGACAGTACTTAGTAATACTCTTCGTCATACTTATAAATGCAACTCAAGGCCCACATGGTTTTCACTATTACCACCACCACTCCTCACTACTGGGGGTGTAGCACCTTGGCCTTTTG
The DNA here is from genome assembly GCA_004027595.1 of Dinomys branickii. NCBI lineage: Eukaryota > Metazoa > Chordata > Mammalia > Rodentia > Dinomyidae > Dinomys > Dinomys branickii. The sequence continues at coordinate 1,506 of PVLD010025832.1, read as the reverse complement.
AAGGAAAAAAAGCACTTTCCCCAGAATCCACCCAAAATACAAGAGAGTCTCAAAAGCAACCAGAGAAAATCGTATCATGTGCCAAGGAGCAAACCTGAGGTAAGCTCCTGATTTGTCATCAGAAACAATGGAGGTGAGGTGACATTGGAACAATACATCCAAAGAGCTGAGAAGAGAAAAAATACGTCAACCAAGAATTCTATATTCAGAAAAACTGGCACCACCCCACTCCTTAGCTGTGGGCTCTGCATACTGGTTTACTTCCAAAGAGTACAGTTATCCCTGACTAACTACCTCAGCCAGTTGACCAAGATCAATATGCAGCATCATAAATCACGTTGATGTCATATACTGTTGATATAATGTGAAAATGATGCTTTGTCACTGTCATCTTCCTCTTAGCAGCTCACAGTCCTGTTTTATCAGTAAAAGTTGTCAGACAAGTTCTCATAGAGGAGCATCTATCACAAACTTGACCAGTCCCCTTCTAAACTTTCAAGACATCAAAATAAAGTCTAAGAAAGTGACATGTCCAAGAAGAGCCTGAAAGACACAATGTCTAAATGCAATGTGCTATCCTGGGAGGGATTTAGGGACAGAAAAATGACACTGAGTAAAAATGAATTAAGTTAATCATAATGAGCATTACTTAATAATACTGTGTTAATGTTCATTCATTAACTGTGACAATTACATCATACTAATGTATTTAAATAAATAAAGTGAACTGAGTATGGGGTATATGAGAACTCTATCATCTTCTAAACTTTTCCGTGAATTTAAAACTGTTCTAAAAGATAAAGTCTACAGTCTCTAACAAGAGAACTGGGGATAAAGCTCAGTGGCATAAGTTCCTGCCTGGAAAGCACAAGGTCCTGACTTTGATTCCTGGTACAAAAAGAAAAAAGTCTCTAAAAAGAATTGAAATCATACATAATATGTCTCTAACCATAGTAGAATAAAATTAGAAATCATTAATGAAAATGCAACACTTCAAAACTTGTGGGGTAGTGCTACAGCCGAGCTTGAGGCAAACATGTAGCTATGAATTATCCCACTTAAGAAGAAAAAATGCCTAAAATGAATTATCAAAACATTCACCTTAGAATATCAGAAAAACAAGTCAAACCCTAAGAAAATACAGGCCAAAATAAAACAGTAGAGAAAAATACTGCTCATTAAACATCTTGCAAAGTATTTTGACTTACAAGCTATAAGCAATAACTTGATGATATGACAAAAAAAAAACAGATGAAAGATTTGAATAGACCCTTCATAATATGTGTATTCTTTTTTTTTTTTATTTTAGAAACATAAAAGTACAAAAACATATTGACAAACAGACACCCATTATCATAGAAAATATTACAAACACAACTAATCTATAGACAAGGTGATATGGTCTCAACAGTAGTTGTTGCTTTATCCATTGATATCTTCGAATTGTAGATGTATGGACCCATATACAGACATGCAAATTTAGTCAGACAGTTGATCCTCTCAACA
>PVLD010025831.1:0-23123 GCA_004027595.1 Dinomys branickii | reverse complement strand
GCAAATAAAAACAACATCGAGATTTCATCTCACCCCAGTAAGACTGGCCAGTATGAAAAAGTCATCCAATAACAGATGCTGGCGAGGCTGTGGAGAAATAGGGACTCTATTACACTGCTGGTGGGAATGCAGACTGGTGCAACCACTGTGGAGAGCCGTTTGGAGATTTCTCCGCAAATTAGGTCCAGAGGTTCCATTTAAACCAGCTATTCCTCTTCTGGGTATTTTCCCAGAAGATCTAAAAACATCATATCACTCTGCTATATGTGCACCCATGTTTCTAGCAGCACAATTTGTAATAACTAAAATGTGGAAGCAACCCATGTGTCCATCCACAGGAGACTGGATTAAAAAATTGTGGCATTTTTATATAATGGAATATTATTCAGCTATAAAGAAAGACAGTTTTGTGGACTTTGTAGGCAAGTGGTCAAAACTGGAGTCCATACTCATTAGTGAAATAAATCAGCGATACATGTGCAGGCAATGTATTGTATCACTGGTGTAAGGACCCGAGCGTGGGAATATAAACTAAGAGACATAAAGGAAATCTGTTCAAAAACAAAGAACAGATGGGACGAGGGAAAAGAGAAAAGAAAGAGACAAAAATGTATGTATGTATATATGAATATACATATATGCAGGAGGGCTAACATGGTTCTACTATTGTATTATATCACTTAATGCTAAGGAATAATTGATGACGGGTTATTTGAGCAATATTGTATGTCTGTATGTGTTATCCTGAGCACACACTTCGAAGATATCAATATGCGAAGCAGCAACTATTGGTGGGGTTTTTTTGTTTGTTTGTTTTGTTGTTGTTGTTGTTTGCCTGTTTTGTTTTCTGTCTTTGGATGTTTGGTTTTTGTGTTTTTATGTTGTTGAGAGGATTGTCTGACCAATTTTGCATGTCTGTATATGGGTTCATATATTTACACTTCGAAGATATCTATGGATAAAGCAATAACCACTGTTGAGACCATGTCACCTTGTCTATAGATCAGTTGTGATTGTACTATTTTTTATGCTAATTGGTGTCTGTTTGTTAATATGTTTTTGTACTTTTATTTTTTAAAAAATAAAAAAAAGTAAAAGAGAGCCAATCCTATTCCATATATGTCAACTCATTCACTTGGCATTTCCTCCTTGATGGTATTGAGGCAGGAGATTAGGACGTGGCAAACTGGCTGAGCAAATAGGTATGACCTGCCAATAACAGAGATCCAGGAAAAACAGTTCCCAAAGCGCTGCCCCTAAAGCCAATCAGAGAATGGTATCTTCAGGTCTTCTTCTGAGAAATCAAAAAAGTTTTGATAAGATGGTCTAGATCTGACATTAGCCTAAGTAGTGGGAGCTACTAAGATGGCTACCATCAAGCTCATGGTGTTCTCCCTTTTACAGTAGCACACTTCTTTTTTTTTTTACTTCAAATTGATCTGCTTTCTCCAAAGGGTTTGTTTCTTTTCCTATCTTTAAGAAAGGTAAAGTCACTACATTTTGTATTCATTGACCAGTTCTTTGTTCATGACAGAAAGGACCTAGAAAATACTTCTAGAAGGACACCTCAGAACCCCCAAATCCCACAACTGCATAGCAGTAGCATATAACATATCCAGATATCTTATCTACTGTCTTTATCCTTGCATGATTTGTTTCCAAAACAAAAGTGGCTCCCATATAACTACATGTAAGTTAGAGTATTACTCAGGAGAGAACATATTTAGAAGTAAAAAAATTCTGTCCCTACCCCGTAAGTGTTATAGAGTTTTGTCTGGCATAGTACTTTGCACCTCAATTTCCTAATCTATAAAATAGAAGTACTTTTGTCATATTGATAGTCAATTTCTGTTGTAAAGGTCAAGTAAAACAACACTTGAAAGAACATTTGAGTCTCCCATGAGAAATGCATACACAAGGATGTATTCTTTAAGTGTTCTGATTATATGAACAGTGTTCAGTAAAAGTGTTTGTATAAAATGTTAAGTTTTAGTGTAATCAGACAAAGAGAGAAAGCATTGCCTAGGAGTCAAGTACCAAAGCACAGCCATTACTTTGCTCTACAGAATTATTTTTACCTTTGTACTTTTCAAATTTGGCCTGTACTCAACAGATGTTGGAGTCAGATGTGCAGAGGACAACAGACAGTAAAGGAAAGTGATGTGAAGGAAAGAAGGCAAGTGATAAATAAATCAGGATGAGCTTCCAGGTGAATCCAGCCTTCTCCCCAGAAGCCTTCAAGGGGAGTCTTGGTAAACACATGTTGTTAGTTGTCAGGGCTGCCTGCTCCCTCTGTCCTGTCTGTGTGTGGGTCACAGCTTTTGAGCTCTGACACTGGGGAGCAGGCCAGTGGCGCATCGGCTCTTGCACACAAGCACCTATGAGCCGTGTGACAACAGCCAGAAGCAGCGCTGAGCAAGTAATCTCCTCCTGGGACAAGATTCCAAATCCTAGACATGAGAAAACACTAGCACTTTGCAGCAGTGTTTGAATTTTACTACTTTTGACTTTTGCAGGGAGAGAGCTCTATTCAGCTTTAGTGTTTTATAAAATAGCACATGGAGACTTAGGGATGACCTGAATTTGAGTAGGTGGTCTTGGGCAAGTCACTGTACTTTTCGGAATAGCTGGATCAAATGGAATGTTTAGTTTTAGTGTTTTGAGGAATCGCCATACTGATTTCCATAGTGGTTGTACCAGTTTACTCTCTTACCAGAAATGAAGGAGTGTTCCTTTTAACCCTGCAGCCTCTCCACAGTTTGTTTTTAGTTGATTTTTTGATTACCATTATTCTTGGAGTGAAATAGAAACTCCTTGTTATCTTAATTTGCATTTCTCAAACAACTTGCGATGCTGGTCTCTTAAAAAATATTTTTACTGGCTGTTTCTCCTTCTTCATCTGAGAAGTGTCTATTCATTTCAGGTCCATTTTTTGATTGAGTATTTATATTCAGGAGAGGTCTAATTTTTTAGTTCTTTATATATTCTAAATATCAGTTTTTTTGTCTGAGGAGCACCTCACCATTTTTCCCCATTCTGTGTTTTATCTCTCCACTCTGCTAATGGTTTTCCTAGCTGTGCAGAAGTTGTTGATCTGATGTGACTCCATTGTTGATACTGGACATTATTCATGTACAAACAGAGTTTTGTTCAGAATGTTTTCATTTATATCTATGTCTTCAAGAGATTTACTTGTTTTGTCTTATTGCAGATTAACTATTTCTGTTTAATATTTGGATCTTTCATCCATTTTGTTTTTAGTTTAGTACCTGCTGAGATATGTCAGTTTTGGTGAACTTTACTGTGCATGAGTCACAGCCGGCATGTGGAGCCCTCTCTATGGACACATAAGCCAAGTTGCCTGAGCACTCAAATATCAGATAACATTTTTCTTTTTTTACCTAAACTAAAAGCTCAGTATTCAGGTTTAATTGCAGTGGTGGCACTTGGCAATAACTAATTGGGTTTTGGGTTACAGTTTGGGCACTCTGTCTCTAAAATTTTTATCACCTCTGGGTTAGGTTCAATATTCAGCATGTAGATAGCCAGTTTTTGCATCATCATTTAGTAAAGAGGCTGTCTTCCTTCCAGGGAAAGCACTTAGCCCCTTCGTTAAGGTCGGGTACCTGAGTGTGCCTGGAATTGTTTCAGCGTCCTCCACAGTGTTGTGTTCCATTTTCCACATGACTGTTATTTTGCCAATACTGTGTTGTTTTAATCACTGCACCTTTGTAATATGATGTGAAGTTTGGGACTGTGATGGCCCCTGAGGCAGAAAAACTTAATCTCAAGGTCAGCCTGGACGATTTAACTGTATCTTGTTTCAAAAAAAATAGTTACCACAAATCTGCAAGTGGCTTGGGTCCCCTGTCTAAATACTTTCTCTATCAATGCTTCCTAGATTCTCAGTGTTAAACACAGAATATATTTTCAATTCTAGAATTTTTTTTCCTTAAAATATAATTAAAGTGAAGTGGAAAGTGAAATAAAATAGACCATATAAAATACAAAGATAACTTATAATTGTTGTGTTAGAGATAAAATGGTTTTGTCAAACTGATATAAAAGTTTCCAGGGCCTTTTCATAAACACTTATATTTGTTTTGCAAAGGACAGGATACTAACTGTGGATCAACAATTGTCTGTGGTCACACTTGGACTGTTTAGTATCACTGCTAAGTAGGACCCCCTTGTAAACACTTTAGGGGTACAGGAAATTACAAGTCCCTTAATATACTGCACAGTTTACCTTAGTATTATGTTCATGTCTATGTATATGTAAACTCCATGTAGTCAGTGATTTTTATGAGTTAGATAGCCTCACAATGTAGAATAAAGACGGGTGTGTATTAGCTATTCAACAGCATTCATAGGTAAATGTGTGGATTATGGTAGAAAGGTTGCAAAGATAGATTTAAAAAGAAGACCAACATAATACACATCTCTTCTTGTATGAGGAACATTAATAGAAAATTAACCAGCAAACTAATAATCAAAACATGTATTCACTGCAAACTAAATTATTTCTATAAATTGCTTAACAAAGTTTTATAATAGGAATGTATAGTTCATCCTAGAGAAGAATACATTAATCACAGGAAAAACTAGAAAATAAGCAAAAATGTGAAAGAAGGGTGTGGGCATAGAAAAGGAACCAATTAGAAATTTTTAAAATGGATAATTAATCATTTAAATGAAAAACATAAATAATGGAACAAATCCTAGTTAAGAAATAATTTAAAAGATGATGGTTTGGAATAGAATAATAACAACATCACTTAGAATTTGCCACAAAGAAGTAAGTGAGGAAAATAAGACAAAACAAAACAAAAGAGGAAGAGACACTGAGGATAGATTGAGTAGCTAATGCTTATGCCCTCAAGGAGCTGCGGATCACTTAATGAAAGGTCATTATCTGAAGATGTCCTTGTTGGCTTGATCTGGAAATGAGAAAAGCAGTTCCATGTATCAAAAGGTTCACATAGAAAGAAGGTGGTGGATAACAAAAAGGCAGAGTTTTAGAGATGAGGGAAGATTCAATAGGAGGAGGGTAAATGATCAAAACAGATCAAGATATGTTTCCTATATGTATCAATTCTCCAATATGAGTGTAACTATTATGTATTGGAAACATATATGAATAAAAAAGTTTATACAGCAAATCAACACCTACTCAATAAGTGAAATAGAATGAAGGCAACAATCTAGTTTTAAAAATTACTGTGGATAAAAGACAGCCTAGTTACAGGACAGAATTCACACAAAGAGAGGCCCTATGTGCTCGTACATAGTCTATTATTTTGCAGAATGTCCCATGTGCAGCTGAGAACAATGTGTGTTCTAATGTTGTTGTGTGGAACACTGTGTAAAGGTCTACTAAGTCCATGTGTGCACATGTTTGGTTTAGTTGTGTCATTATTTTGCTAATCTTTTATCTAGTTGTTCTATCTCTTTGGGACAATGGGGTGTTAAAATTCTCTGTTACAATGGCATTATTACTTATTTGATTTTTTTATGTCTGCTAAAATTTGCTTTATATAGTTGGGTATTTCTACATTTAGTGCATATATATTAATGATTGTTATCTCTTCTTCTTGCAGTTTGCCCCTAACAAGAATGTAGGGACCTTCTTTTTTTTTTTTTTTTTGCGGTACTGGGGATTGAACTCAGGACCTTGTGCTTGCTAGGCAAGCGCTTATTCCACTGAGCTATATCCCCAGCCCCTGTAGGGACCTTCTTTATCTCTTTTGATCACGGTTGGTTTGACGTTCACATTGTCTGCAAACAGAATAGATACTCCTGCCTTTTTCTGGGTTCCTGTAGCATGGGGTATGGTTTTCTATCCTTTGATTTACAGTCTATTAATTTCCTTTTGAATTAAATGCATTTTTGTGTACAGCATATTGTCAGATTTTGTTCCTTGATCTGCTTTGCCAGTCTGTTTCTTTTGATTGGCGAATTGAGGCCATTTACATTAATGATTATTACTAAGATACATTGACTTATCTTTGTCATGTTATTTTCCCACTGTTGGTTCTGTATTTTCCCTCTCTGTTTAATTGGTTTCTTTGTTTGGTGGTTCATATGAAAGAGATAGATATTATAAAGGGGAAAGAAATTGCTCAAATAGAAAAGAACAACAGGGATGAGGGAAAAGAGAAAAAAAAGAAAGAAGGGGAAAATATGTATATTTATATATACAAGATAGCAAAAATAATTGTACTACTAATTTCTATCAGCTTATTGACAGGAACAGTGAATGTGTAATTTTTTTCATCAATTTTACATGCCTATATCAGGTTATCTAAGTAACCACTTTGAAGATAACAATATGTAATATAACAACCATTGTTAACTTCCTATCACCTTGTTTTGAAATTGTGTCATTTTTGTTTTTATATTATTTTGTTTATGCTTTGCTTTTGTTAGTATTTGTTATTTTCTCTTTAAACTTAAAAAATTAATGTGTGTGTGTGTGTGTGTGTGTGTGTGTTTGTACAAGGATAGCTGTGATAGTGTATTGCTTATGTCTATTGGTTTATTGTAAGGAATAATTAATGCTTTTTTTTCTCTTGACCAATTTTGTATGCTTATATCTGGTAATCAGAACAACTAATTTAAAGGCAACAATATGCAATATAACAATCATTGCTGGATTCCTACCCTCTTTTTTAATGAAGCTCTGTATCATTTCTAATTTTTTAAAATTACCTGTTATTGTTTTTGATTGTTTGATCAATTTTCAATTCTTAACATCTGGTAATCTGAGCAGCTTCACTGAAGATAACAATATGTGATATAACAATCATTGCTAATTCCTATCATCTTGTTTTGAAATCCAGTATCACTTTTATTGTTTTTGTATTGTTTTCTTTTTGTCTTCATTGTTGTTATTTTGTTATTGTTTTTTTCTCTTTAAAATAAAAAGAAAGAGATGCCCCCTCACTTGATGGTCCTCAAAGACCCAAGGGGAAAAAAATGAAAGGTCATTTTATTGAAAGAATGCATTTTTCCAGACAGCTAAACTATTAGTCATGTTTATAGGGAAGAGAAAGTATTATTTTAAGAAGGCCAAACCTAAAAGTGTCTCACACTTTTAATTTCTTACTGAAAGAAATGATAAGGGTGAAATTTTATAAAGGAACAAATGTGAATGTAGAAGGACTATCAAGAAACAATGGCAAGAGTGAGAAAAAAAGATTTTGTGATCACAGAAATTAATAAGATATTAGCACATTTAATTAACATTTGAATAACAAGTTACTAATTATGATTTTGTGAAAAGAGAAAACTCCACATATTATGGACCATACTGGAGGTTGTTATTCAGTAGTAAAACATGCGTTCTGTAGTATTTATTATGAATATGTAAAAGTTAAAAATATGGAATTCTCTTAGAAATACTTGAAATTTATAATTAATTTTGCAAATGGAAAAAATTTGTGGAACCATTTCAAATTTAGACTTATAACCCAGTACTTCTGCAATATGAAGGGTAATCACATACAAATTGGTCAATAAGAAGATAATCAAGGAAATAAAAGACATAAATCAATCCAAATGTATTCATAACCTCAAATTTGTTTAAGCAATGAAGATTTACTGTTATAAAATATACTATAAGACTAGATTTTGAAAATTTGGTTGTAGTGATCTTTGAAAATAATCACTTAAAAATACATCAGTTTGAAATATAAAGGAAAGAAAAATAGCAGTGAAAAGTGGTAAAGCTGAAGGAATGTATTACTTAAGAAAATAAAAATACCATCAAATCAAATAATAAAGAAATAATAAAGAACATGGATGCACTTAGCCACATATCCTGAAGGCAAAAGAGTGAAGTTTATATCACTATGTGTACAATTGGTGAATAGTTTATCATTAATGGGAGATTTCAAAATATTTTTATCAAAAAGTAATATCTTAAAGTCAGCAAACAAAATCTGCAAGCTTTATTATATATCTATGAATATATAGCTCAACTGTATAAATATATCACACTCAAAAAAGCTAATAATATATTTTTTCTAAAATACATAAGGTATAAAGACATATAAAGTATGTATGTATGTATAAAATGCATTTATATTTATGACATGTGTGGGCTTAAAGAAATTATATCATTTCAAAAATGGATGCTAAGTAGATTTCATTATTTTTTTGCAATGCAATTAATTTAGGCATTAATATAATGGTGAAAGTGTCTTGTTACTGGCTGTTTGGTAACTATACCAAAATTAGAGAAATACTTTGTAAGGCAGACATCTTCTCATTGACTGAACATTGGAACTGTATTGGGAGGAGGACTGTAATAACTACTGGTACCAGGTTCTTAGCCCCAGGGATTCTGAGGAAATTTGCCCTCCGGGATGTTTAGTCTGAGGATTGAGATTATTGAAAGCTCTCTACTGATTCTAATGTCCAGTCAAACCTGAGTATTATTAACTGAAAGTCTGGCAATATTTCTATCTACTAAATGTTACAGCATTTAAAGATAGGATTACAAAGACAAATGGTTATACTTTTGTTCAGAAGTTATCAACAAGATGCAGTCTTCATTGAGAGCCAAGAGGATGGTAGTGCAAACCCCATGACAGATGTTAAAGTACCTTTAGTCAGTGTGTTCAAATTCCTCCTTTTGTTCATTACTTCCTTGGTTTACAATCAAGCCTACATCTTAATTGACCCTAATACAGAAAGTATCTTACTGTGAGCTACTGGGCTCTTCATATGTTAAAGGGTCTGAGTTAATCATTTTGCTAGTGTATTCATGGGGAAAATAGTAGCACGTGCACTAGCATCTCTCTTTAGTCTAATCATACAGGCAGATATGACCAAAGATGAAGGTCTCCCTGGATACGGGTGACTTGCAGTCATATCCAAGTGTTCTGGAGTAGGCCAAAAGCAAAGATTAATGAGTGAGATTTTCAGTAATAGAATTCTATATGGTTTGATAAATTGCAAGCAATAAAATATAATGTGGGAATATGTGTGCTTTGAAATTAGACAGCTTTGGAACAAGTCCCAGCTCAGTTAATTATTAGCTATGTGACTAAAGGCTCATCACTTATTTGCAAAATTTGTGACATTTAAATGAGTTGATGTAGACGTGGTACTTAGCTCAGTAGCTGACACATAGAAATTTTGTGATACAACATATCCATTATTACTGTTGTTGTTGTTATTATTCAGTAATTTTCCAAACACACATACAACATAGGTCATGCTAGCTGTCAGTTTTGGGAAGCTAATGGATCCTATTCAAGAGGGTATAAGACAGTTCAGAGCAGTAAGAACTGTCTTAGAGAGTGAGATATGTGAAAATATTGAGAGAGACAGAGAGAGAGAGAGAGAGAGAGAGAGAGAGAGAGAGAGAGAGAGAGAGAGAGAGAAAGAAAGAAAGAAAGAAAGGCTTTTAACATCAAATTACCTGCAACACCTGTTCCAAGATTTTATGGACAGTACTCTTCCTTGAAAAGCAGTTACTCCACCTGGAAAAGAGATTGAAAAATCTAGCCTGAAGATGGGTGGGGTGATAATTTTTTTCATACCACGATGAATTTCCTACCACTGTTAATTTTATTAACCCAACAGGAACAAAAATGGCCTTTAACCTTACAATATCTTAGTACACTGAAATATATATAGTGACCAATTCCCTGGAATTTATATCCCATCTCCCATCTGGGTATTTGATAGTACAATCTATGTCATGATTTACATGGTTTAATGTTAGTCTCACATGTCACTCTTTTCTGATTATCCATTAATCCTAAAACTCCATTCTAAGTCTTTCTTTGTGTGTATTTTATTCAAAGTTTTCTTTGCTCGTTTGTAAATACACAAGGCACACTCTTTTCCTTTGCTTTGGGTGAAGGCTTACTAATCATGCAGTTAACTCTCTTATTATGCATGAGTACCTACTCTTTATATCAGGGATGCAGGAAGCCCAATAGAGACTCAGATTTCCAGAAAACAAGTTCAACTGTTTTATCAAAGAAAAGGAGAAGAATGTTGGAAACTAATGATGGTGGGAATGTCAAAATCAAGGAATCAACCTAGATTTTAAGAAAGCAAGTCTTCCTGAAAGGTTGGCTTTGTTCTAAAAGCTAAAAATTACAAAGAGAAGAGGAGAAAGAAGGATATTTGAAGAAATGTGTCTTTGGAAGCCCGGTAAAGAGTACTGAAGTAGGCATTTCAGCAAGGGCCCTTCTGTGTAGTTCATCTGGTGCAATTGTCAGATATTTAGGCATTTTGGGGGATGAAAATCAAAATGATTGTAGCTGCACTGTCTGGTAAGGTAGGTAGTCACTAGAGTCAGGTGTTGAGCCTTTAAACTTTGGCTCGTTCTACCTGAGATATGCTGATACCATGAAATAGATGTTGAATTTTAAAACAGTGCTAAAATTAACCCAAAATGTCAATAATTACCTCAGTGACATGTAAATAATATTATATTACACATTGCATTAAATAAGATTATAATTAAAAATGATTCCAGCTTTTTTTTTTTACTTTTTGAAAAATATCTACTAAAAAAGTGAAAATTATATCTGTGGCTTGCATTATGGCTTGCTCAATAGTTCTATGGATTTTGCTGGGGTACTTCTGAAAGAGAATGTGTGATCAGATTTAACAATATTATTAATGGGTGAGTATTTATTACAATGAATATACTGTTCAGTGCAAAGAAAAAAAAAATCACTAAGTTACTTTTTTAAAGTTAGAAAGAGTCACAGAAGTCCAACATCAATAAAACAAAAGCAACAAGAAGAAAACCCTGGATAGAAATTTAATATTCTTTCACAGAAGGTGGTAGGGATTGCCATGGGGAAGAGAATAAATGAAAGATATGAACCTTAGGAATGAATATGTAAAATTATCACAATTGGAGGTAATATGTTTATAGACTTGAAAAGCCTGAGAGAATAAACTAAAATCACTACAAATAATCTGAGAATTCAAAAAAGGGTACGGAAACAATTTTAATACACTAAAATCAATAACTTTCATAGGGACAAACAATAAACATTTACAAAATGTAATGACTCAAAAGACTGAATTTACTGTAATGACAAATAAATGCTGAAGGTCTGTATGAAAGGAAACTATTAAATATTGTGAAAATTTTAAGATGTAAGATAGAACATATTCTTAGGAAGACTCAATGATTTTAGCTAATTTTTCATTTAGTGGTATAGAGTCATGTAGTTACGGTAGTGAGTAACAATTCATAGAGGTTCCATTTATATTTTACTCTATTTACTCATATCAGAGCATAATGCAAAGCCATTGTACAACATCAGAACGCTGATAGAGTCAAGTTCTCACCTCTCAAAACTGGGCTTTTTTCATGCTGTTTTAATTTTTTGCATCCAGACCCAAATATATCACCCTTCTCACCAAGGGGTTACCCTTGGCAGTCACTAATCCTACTGTTTCATGTCTGTGTATCTCCCCAAAGCCTCATGCACTCAAAGGTGTGGATTTTAAAAGGAGAATTTTTGGAGTGATACGGCTGACTGCTGTTAGCAGGACCTGGTGAGAAGGAACTGATCACTGTGGATAAGACATGGAAGGGCATTTCCCCTTCTCTAGGTGTTCCCTTGATGTTCTGCTTTGTGGACCCCATGATGTGTGCAGCTTTCCTGTGGTCAGACCCTTCAGCCATAACATTCTGCCTTGGAGCCAGCCACCAATGGGCTGAAAACATGAAAAAAACAAACCTCTCCTTTAAGATGTGAGTGTCAGGTATTGTGGCCCAGCAGAGAGGAAAGTGACAAAGATGTATTTTGTTACTAGAAAAGTGGGATAGTGTCTGTGCCGCTACCTGACCATGTAGTTTAGAAGCCTTTGGATCTAATTCAGGGGAGGAGTTTGGAAAGGACTAGAGAAGCAGCCCTAGGGTGCTATCATCTGATCTTATAGGAAGACCCTGGTCAGAGCTTGGAAGACTGAAATTCTGATGTAAAAATGCACTCCAGGCTCATGGAGTTTCAGCTGGGAATGTGAGATCGACTGGCAGCTGGACTCAAGTTGCTATGATGTGTTATTTCAGAAAAGTTGCCTACCTTTTGCTCATATCCTAAAATTGTGGGGGACTGAGATTAAGGGTGATGGACTAATTAACATGGGGGAGGAAATTTTGAGGCAGGTCAAGGTGCAATCAACATCATTACTGCTTGGTGCTTTAAGCAAGATCTACTTTGAGAAATAAGAGCATTTAAAAAAGTTTTTAGTTTTGCCAGAAAGATAGTGTCTGCAAATATGGAAAGGAGAAGAGCTTGGTTTCTGAAAATACTAGTATTAAAAAGAAACCAATTTGGACAAAGGCAATAGAAAAATGATTTGAACCCATGTTAGAAAGCAGCAAGACCTATTCATTATTAAGTTCACAATTGCAAAAGTGAAAGACTGATTTAAGAAGAAAGCCCCAGGTAACCTGCTGTCAAAGGACTGCCTAAGGAACTGGTTCCCTGGAATTTGCTCACAGAGGTCGGACAACCAAGTGCTCAGAGATATCTACAGGTGTGATTCAAAGGGCTTTGATGCTGCTGCAGCTAGCAGGAAATCCTGGTATCACGCACATGGTGCTGGTTGTAGAGCCATGTAGAATGCAAGAATCATGGGATCAGGGAGATTCCCACTCAGGTTTCAGAAGAAGGCATGGGAATTGAGGTAGTTTGCCACTGAACCGGCAATAGGTAAAGCTGCAAGAATGAAGCTGAAGATGCAAAGAAGCCCCCAGAATGTTGGAGAAGATAGGAATCTGGAGTGAACAAAGACAGCCCAAGAGAAAAGCCATTAAGAGCTGCAACAACACAATCCCATAGAGACAGCACTGCCTGAGCCCTCTGGAGTTCATAGGCGCTCACTACAATTTGCACCCAGTTCTGCACACAAAGCTACAAGATTTAAGGTTTGCCCTGTTTAGTTTCTGCCTAGCTCTGGTCCTATTTATTTCTCTCCCTTTCTTCTTTTTGTAATATTTACCCTGTACCATTGTATGTCAGCAGAATTTGACATTCCTCTAATTTTTACAGTGGTTCACTGCTAAGAGTTCATCATAAGTCTCCAAGTGGACTTTGGATTTGGACTTTTCTGTAGTGCTGGAATTATTAGGCACTCAGCAAGTTTTAGAGATGGAATAAATGCATTTTGCATAAACAGGTACACATGAGATTTTAGTTTTGGAGGATAATGTTATTGTTTTTATCTATATGTCCCTCCAAAACCTCATACTCTCAGAGGTTAGGCTTTGGAAAGTCGATTGTTCTACAAGGGCATTACAGATAAATGATGTTAGGGCCTAATCTGAGGAAGCTGATTAGTAGGGGCATGAACTGCAAGGGCAAAGCTCCCACTCTGGCTCTTCCTTTGGCTGTCACCTTCCAGGATGCCATGATGTGAACAGCTTTTCTCTACTCAGGCCCTTCCCCCACTATGCCTCCTTGCCTTGTAACCAGTGGACTGGTTACCACTTGGCCCTTGGACTAAAAACAAGTGCCAAAATGAACCTCTCCTGCTTTAAGTTGTGGGGTTTTGGTACTGTGTCCCAGCAACAAGAAAATGACTAAAACAAATCATTTCCAAAAAGTCCTAGATGAAATCATAAAGTATGAAAACTTTTGAAATAGAATTTTTCAATGAGCATAATTACTTGGGCATTCATCTGTAGATATGTGTATTAATAATTTATGATTTGCACAGTGTATTACTAAGTTTCATTTTATGTGGTGTGATCTCTATGTTGTCCAGTTTATATTTAGGGACCTAATATGCAGTGTCATAGAATTAAGAGTTGAGGCCTTTGAAGTGTGATTAAACTATGAAGACACCACTCTTATGAATGGGATTAATGCCATAGATAGGAGGTTTGAGAGGCCTTCCTTCCACCTTCTGCCATGTGAGTAGACATAGAAAGTACCATCTATGAAAACTGATCCCTTGCCAAACACAAACTGGTATGCTGACCTTAGACATCCCAACCACCAGAACTATGAGAAATAAATTTATATTATTTATAAGTATACAAGTCCAATGTATTTAGTTATAGTGGCCCAAATGCACCAAGACATCATGCATCATAGTTTGATTAAGCACTTACCAAAGGACATCAGGATTACTTTCAGTTTTAGGTTAATATGCATAAAGCTGCTATACACTTCTGTGTACAGGCATTTTTATTACCATAATTTTAACATTTGTAAGATAAATATACAGGAATTTGTTCCATGTTCCAATTTTTAAAAAGCTGCCAAAATGCTTCTTAGAGTGATGTCCCACTTTACATTCCCACTAGCACTATATGAACTGATCCAATTTCTGTACACCCCCACCAGCTTTCAATTTCTTTCCACCAGCTTTCACCACCAGTTGCCATTCTTTATTTTAGGTGTTCTGGTGCATGTGTGGATATGTTACCTTGTAATTTTAAATAGCAGTTCCCTGATGGCTAATTCTGCATGTTTCCATAGATCATCTCTACATTCTCTTTGATTAAATATCTGCTCTTGTCTTTTGCTTATTTTCTATTTTTTTTGCTTGCTTATTTTCTAATTAAATATTTTCTGATGCATTTTGAAAATCCTTTATTCTAGAAAATAGTT
This sequence comes from Dinomys branickii, assembly GCA_004027595.1. Taxonomy (NCBI): domain Eukaryota; kingdom Metazoa; phylum Chordata; class Mammalia; order Rodentia; family Dinomyidae; genus Dinomys; species Dinomys branickii. The sequence goes on along the minus strand of PVLD010025831.1, from coordinate 8,514 downwards.
CTGTGTTGAATATGTAGTATGCAAATATTTTCACCCAGTCTGGTGCTTGCCTTACCTTGTAATAGGATCTTCTGCAGAAAAAAGTTTTACATTTTGATGAACTCCTATTTATCTTTTTTTTTTCTTTTATGGATCATATTTTTGGAATCAAGTTGAAGAACTCTTCACTTAGCCCTGGGCATTCCATGCATTTTATTAGATGCATATGCATCTGTAAAAGAGCTCTTCGCCTACCCTCACACTCCAACAATGTTCTCCTGTGTCTTTTTCCTAAAAGATTTATAACATTATATTTAAATCTGAAATCTATTCTAAGAAGATTTCTAGCATGCATATTTTTGTTACTTTCCTCATCATCACTGAGACAAAATACCTAACCCCATAATTTAAATGAGGCAAGGTTTATTTTGACTCACAGTTTATTGAGGTTTCAGTGGACAGTCAGCTGGCTTCAAGGCTAATGACCTGGTGCAGAGGCCTGGGGAGAGAAAAGCTGCTCACTTGATGGGTCCAGGCAGCAAAGTGCATGATGGGAAGACCTGGAAAGGAGCTATATCCTTTCAGGGTGTGCCTTCCTCTATTCACTTCGTTAGACCAAGGGCCACCTCCTAACATTACATTTAGCTCTAATGCTCCCATAAACCAATCATTTATCAGAAGTTCCAACTTTCATGTGATTTAGGTACCACCTCTTTTTCTCCTGCTTCTTTGCCCATGTATGTTGATTTTCTCTACAGTCATTCCGTTAAAGTCTACCCTTTCTCCAATGCATTGTTTTTGTGCCTTTGCCAAAAATCAGTAGACATTGAATGGATTTCTCAGTCTTTTATTTTATTGCACTGATTTATGATCTATTTCTCCATAAATATTACATATCTGTGATTGCTTTGGTTACATAATAAATCTTGATGTGAAATAGATGATTTTACTTTTTATAAAATTGTGTTGTCTATTCTAATCCTTTGCCTTTTTGTGTATAAAGAAATCTTAAATATGTATAGTATAGTCAGCTAAGATATAAAAAGAAATTGCATTTGCATAGTAGTCTGTGGAAAACTGATATCTTAGACCTTTATCCAGTGGGGGAGAGTGATCTTCGCTGACATCTGAGTGGCTGGCGTTTCACGGACTGTGTCCCAGCTCTGCGACGCAGACCTTTCTCCAGGGATGGAGGCCGACCTGTGCCAACATCTGAGTGGTGCAGCGTTTCACAGACTGCGCCCGGCTCTGCAATGCAGACCTTTCTCCAGCGACAGAGGCCAACCTGCGCCAACATCTGAGCAGTGCGGCATTTCACGGCCTGTGCCCTGGCCCTGCCACACAGACCTTTCTCCAGTGATGGAGGCTGACCTGCAATGGCACATGAACAATGCAACTCTTCTACTCTGGTAAGGCCTACATCTGGGTTCTGCTCCACACCTTAGAGTTAGGAAGGAGCTCTGACTGGGAGGGCCCGACGCTGTTGGTGATTGAGACCTGCAGCATGGGATCAGCCTCAGGCTCTGGGGTCCTTGGGGTTGGGAGGAGAACCCTGCTCCCTCCTGACCAGCTTCCTGAGGAATCCAAAGCAGAAGCTTCTAGGTTGAGACCCACAAGCTTCAAGGTTTCATGGTTGAGACCCACAGGCTTCCCATCAACACACTGGACACCATGGTACAGAAGCCCAGCATTCCCCCATTAACATAGGTGTGGTCTAAGCCGTGTACCCCAGTAATTACCTGAGGTTCTTAGGCCCAGTGGTCCATGGTCTGCTACCACCCTGGGTTTAGTTTGACATCCAGGTAAACTAGGGTACCTAGAGTACTTTGTGAGCTGCCTAGGTAGTCAGTAGCTCAGCACTAGTCATCTGACATTCAAAATGACAAGACAAAGGAGCAAAATGCAGTCTCAGAACACAACTCCATCCAGAACAAGTACAGGACACAATGACATAGGAGAACTAGGAAACCACACAGCAAAATTTTCTGAAATGATCACAGCTGAAGTAAAGAAACAACGCCATCAGGCCATAGAAGAGATTAAATCTGAAATAATCTCTCAGGCAAAAAAAGAAATGAAAATAATAATGGAAGAAATGCTTCCCACAAACAAAGAAACAAATAAAAGAATGAAGATCAAAGGCAACAAATGGAAATGTTACATGAGCAATTTAGGAATGAATTAGAACACTTGAAACAGACTCAAAGAGATTTCCAGGAAACGAAAACTGCCATTGAAATCTCGGAAAACTGCTTAAATGAAGCCAAAGAAAGAACTTCGGATCTCGAAAACAGCATGACAGATAAAGATTGTGAAAGGAAGGATCCCCTAAAGTCATCAATGAACCAGGAAAAATCAATCCAACAACTGCAAGACAAAGCAAAGACAAATAGTTTGCAAGTAATAGGAATCAGTAAAAGAACAGGAGGCAACACAAATGACATAAAAAGAATATTTGGAGAAATAATAGCAGAAAATTTCTGAAGCACATTAAAAGATAATGATGTGCAGGTAAATGAAGCATATACAACTCAAATGATCCACAACCCAAACCAAACCATATCCAGACATGTAGTCAAGATCCCAGATATGCAGCAAAACAACACAATATTAAAAACTGCCAGAGAAAAGAAACAGATCGCCTATAAAGGAAAGCCCATCCGAATCACAGGAGACTTCTCAACAGAAGCCATGAAATCAAGAAGAGCTTGGAGCGAGGTACTACAGATTCTGAGACAAAACAGCTTCCAAACTCAGACTGATGTATCGTGCAAAACTATCCTTCAAATTCAATGGATAAATAAAATATTTCTGTGACAAAAAACAACTGAAGAACTTCATGAGAGCCAAACCGACATTACAAAAAAACACTGAATGATAGTCTATACAGAGAAAAAGTGACCACAATCTCAAGAACAACAATAGAAAGGAACCCTTAAGCAGAACAAGCAATTAAGCATCAAAAGTAGGAAAGCAACAGCAAGTAAACAACATAACAAGAATAATCCAATGTATAACAGTTATAACTATTAATGTAAATGGCCTAAATTCACCAGTCCAAAGAAACAGACTGGCAGAGTGGATTAAGAGACAGAATCCCACAGTATGCTGTATACAGGAAATACACTTTATTCAAAAGAAAATCCATAGACTGAAAGTCAAAGGCTGGAAAACAATCCTCCATGAAACAGGTTCCCAGAAAAAAGCAGGGGCAGCTGTAATGTTTGCAGACAATGTAAACTTCAAACTCATAACACTGAAAAGAGACAAAAAAGGTGACTATACATTTGTTAGGGAAAGCTGCAAGAGGAAGAGATAACAATGCTAAACATGTATGCACCAAATACTGGAACACCAAATTCTGTAAGGCAATTAATAACAGACATAAAAAACCAAATAAACAATTACACTATTGTAATAGGGGACCTAAACACCCCTTTGACACAAAGAGACAGGTCAACTGAACTAAAACTCAGCAAAGATATAGCACACCTAAACCAAATGCGTGAAAAAATGTAGTAGATGTTTACAGAGTGTTCCACCTCACAACACCAGAATGCACATTTTTCTTAGCTGCACATGGGACTTTCTCGAAAACACATGATATTCTAGCCCATAGAGCATACCTACCTAATTGCAAAAGGATTGAAATTATCCCATGCATATTATCTGACCATGGTGCAATGAAATTGGAAATTAATGGCAAAGGAAATTCCAAAAACTCCATAAATACTTGGAAATTAGACAACAACCTCCTGAATAACCAATGGGTCACAGAAGAAATTAAAGTAGAAAAAAAATACATACAAACAAATGAAAATAAAAATGCAACTTATAGGAATCTGTGGGATGCAATGAAAGCAGTCCTCAGAAGGAAATTTATAGTGATAAACTTACACATAAAGAAAACAGAAAGAGAACAAATAAATAGCTTAATGCTGCACCTCAAACTTTTGGATAAATAAGAACAAGTCAAGCCCAAAGCCCAAATAAGGGAGGAGATTATAAAACTCAGGGCAGAAATTAATGCAATTGAGATGAAGAAAACTCGACAAAAAATAAGTGAATCAAAGAGTTGGTTTGGGAAAGAGTAAATAAAATTGATAAACCTCTAGCCAACCTTATCAAAAAAGAAAGGAAAAAACTCAAATTCATGCAATAAGGAATGAAAAGGATGAAATCGCTACAGATCATACAGAAATTCAAAAGATCATTAATATCTACTTTGAGAATATTTAATCCAATAGGAAAGAAAACTCAGAAGAAATGGACAGATTCCTAGAAATGTACGAATCACCAAAGTTGAATCAGGAAGATATAAAAACCCTGAACAACCCAATATCAATGAATGAGAGTGAAAATGCCATTAAAAATTTACTGACAAAGAAAAGCCCAGGCTCTGATGGATTCACAGCAGAATTTTATAAAACACTCAGTGAAGATTTAATGCTAACCATCCTTAAACTCTTCAATGAAGTTGAACGGGAAGCAATTCTCCCTAACTTATTTCTGGAGGCAAGTATTATACTAATAACTAAACCAGAGAAGGACTCAACCAAGAAAGAGAAGTATAGGGCAATCTCCCTAATGAACATAGATGCAAAAATACTTAATAAAATAATAGCAAATAGAATGCAGCAAATTATAAAGAAAATTATACACCATGACCAGGTTGGATTTCTTCCAGGAATGCAGGGATGGTTCAATATTCTCAAATCAATTAATGTAATATACCATATCAACAGAGCCAAAGACAAAAAACACGTGATCATCTCAATAGAAGCAGAAATAGCTTTCAATAAAGTCCAACATGTATTCATGTTAAAAACTCTAAAAAAAATAGGAATAGATGGCCACTGCCACAAACTGATCTAAACCATCAATGACAATCCAACAGTCAACATCATACTAAATGGACAAAAACTGAAAGTTTTCACTTTAAAGTCAGGAACAAGACAAGGATGTCCACTGTCACCACTCCTATTCAACATAGTTCTGGAAGCATTAGCCAGAGCAATTAGACAAGAGAGAGAAATAAAAGGAATAAGGATAGGAAAGGAAGAAGTAAAACTATCACTATTTGCAGATGACATGATACTTTACCTGGAAGGAACCAAAAACTCCACAAGAAGACTCCTTCAATTAATTGACAAGTTCAGCAGAAGAGCTGGATACAAAGTCAACACACAAAAATCAATAGCGTTCCTATACACAAACAACAAACAGACTGAGAGAGAAATAAAGGAAACCACATCTTTTAAAATAGGATCAAAGAAATTGAAATATTTGGAATCAACATAACAAAAGAAGTAAAACATCTATTCAGTGAAAACTACAGTACTCTGAAAAAAGATATGGAAGAGGATTTCAATAAATGGAAAACATTCCTTGCTCATGGTTAGGAAGAACCAACATTGTGAAAATGGCCATACTACCAAAATTGCTGTAGAGATTCAATGCAATTCCCATTAAACTACCATCAACATACCTCACAGATCTACAGAAAACATTCCTCAAATTCTTCTGGAACCAGAAGAGACCCAGAATAGTAAAAGCAATTCTGTGCCACAAGGACAAGTAGGTGGAATGACAATCCCTGAACTGAAATTATACTACAAAGCTACCGTAATAAAATCAACCTGCTACTGGCTCAAAAACAGACCTGAGGATCAATGGAACAGACTGGAAGATGCAGCCACAACCACAAACACACTCAGCCACCAAATATTTGACAAAGGGTCCAAACAACCTCACTGGGAGAAAGATAGCCTCTTCAATAAATGGTGCTGGAGAAATTGGCTTGCCTCTTGCCGAAAACTGAAAATAGACCCAAGTCTATCACCATGCACCAAACTCAAGTCAAAATGGATCACAGATCTCAATATTAAAACAGAAACACTAAACCTATTGGAAGAGAAAGTAGGTAAAAATCTTGAAGACATAGGAGTAGGCAGAGAGTTCATGAACAAAAATGAAACTGCAAGGGAAACACTTCAAAGATTCAAGAGCTGGGACCTCATCTTATTGAAAAGTGTTTGCACATCTAAAGAAATCACCAGCAGAGTAAAAAGAAAACCCACAGATTGAGAAAAAAACCCTAACTGGCTGTCCTTCAGACAAAGGCCTTCCATCTAAAACATACAAAGAATTAAAAAACACGAACCTGTCCAAAATCAAAGACCCAATCCAGAAATGGACATCTGAGATGAATACACACTTCTCAGATAAAGAAATACAAATGGCAAATAAATATACGAGAAATTGTTCTACCTTTTTAGTCATTTGAGAAATGCAAATAAAAACAACATTGAGGTTTCATCTCACCCCAGTAAGATTGGCCAGCAACAAGAAATCATCCAATAAGACATGCTCACGAGGCTGTGGAGAAATAGGAACTCTTCTGCACTGCTGGTGGGAATGCAGACTGGTGAAACCACTGTGGAGATCGGTTTGGAGATTCCTCAGGAAACTAGGTCTAGAGGTCCCATTCAACCCAGCTATCTCCCTTCTGAGTATTTTCCCAGAAGATCTGAAAACATCATATCAATGTGATATATGTGCACCCATGTTTATAGTAGCACAATTTGTAATAGCTAAATCATGCAAGCAACCCAAATGTCCATCCACAGAGGACTGGATAAAAAAACTGTGGCATTAATAAACAAAGGAACATTATTCAGCTATAAAGTAAGACAAATTTGAGGCTTTTATAGGCACATGGTCGCAATTAGAGACCATACTCATAAGTGAGTTAAATCAGATGTGCATGTGCAAACAGTGTATTGTATCATTAGTGTAAGAACCTGGAGGTGGGAACATAAATCGGGAGGTATGAAGGGAGACTGCTCAAAAGTAAAGCGCAATCTGGATGAAGGGAAGGAGAAAAGGAAGAAGGGGATATCTATGAAGTGTGTATATATATATATATATACAGGATGGCTAACATGGTTGCACTATTGTCTCATGTTGCTTTGATGTAAGGGACAATCAATGATGAGTTGTTTAATCAATCTTGTATGTCTTTTTGCATTATCCTGAGCATACACTTTGAAGTTATCTATGTGTAATACAACAACCATTGTTAATCCCCTGCCACCTTATCTGTAATTCAGATTTTGTACTGTTCCTGTGCTACTTTGTGTCTGTTTGCTAATGTTTTTGTTCTTTTACTTTTAAAATTAAAAAAAAAAGATGGAGCATTATTTGTTTATGAATGCATTGTACCAATTGACTTGATCATAGAGTCTTCCTTCATTGCCTTTTATAAAGGCAAATTTCTTTGGTTAACTTTAAATATTGAACTAGGCTTAGGTTGGCTGAAATATTGAAATATTCATTCAATATTTTGAATACTGATTCAGCCTACACTTCGGTAATAAAATCCATTTGGTCATCATGCACAATTTTATGTGTGTATTGTTAAATCCAATTTGCTATTATATCAATAATTATGTTTACATTTATAATTATGAGGAACATTTGCTTCTAGCTTTGTTTATCATTTTCTTCTCTTTTGTACTATCTTTGTACAGACTGAGTTTGATATCGAGGAAATTAGGTAAAATGAAAAGAGTTCTATTTTCTAGAAAACACTGTATAGAATTGATGCCTTTTGTTGGTACAAATGTTTAGAATTATTCTTTGAAAATATTTGTGCCTGGGGATTTATTTTGGAGAGCTTTTAAATTATAAATTTAATTCTCTTAGTAATTTCAAAACAAATAAAAACTTTATTCCATATTGGGTGAAATACTATATAGCAGCTTATGCCATTCAAATAATTGGTCTATTTCAACATATATGTTAAATTTATGTATGCAGTGCTTTTATATTATTCCTTATTTTCCTTAAGACAACATTTTAATACATTAGATATGTAGATAGGTAGTGATACTTTCTGCTTCTTTCATAATGTGAGCAATATGTGTGTTGGACTCTTTTTCATTTTTGCTAAAGGTTTATGAATTTGATTGATTTTTTTGACATTTTTATTTTAAAAGGAACAAAAACATATTAACAAACAGACACAAAGTAGCACAAGAATAGTACAATCAAAACTGAATTACAGACAAGGTGACAGGGAATTAACAATGGTTGTTGCATTACATATTGATAACTTCGAAGTGTATATTCAGGAAAACAGATATAGACATGCAAAATTGATCAAACAAATAATCATCAACTATTCCTTACAATAAAGTGACCTAAATCTGTAGTACAACTATGATAGATATGCTGCCTATACATACGTACATACATACATAATTATCCCTTCCTTCCTTTTCTCCTTTTTTATATAATTTCATTTTTTATTTTTTTTTATTTTTTTATTTTATTTTATTTTTTTTTTAATTTTAGAAACATAAAAGTACAAAAAACATATTGACAAACAGACACCCATTATCATAGAAAATAGTACAATCACAACTAATCTATAGACAAGGTGATATGGTCTCAACAGTAGTTGTTGCTTTATCCATTGATATCTTCGAATTGTAGATGTATGGACCCATATACAGACATGCAAATTTAGTC
>PVLD010025830.1:0-23126 GCA_004027595.1 Dinomys branickii | reverse complement strand
CCAAGAAATTGAAATACTTAGGAATCAATCTAACAAAGAATGTGAAAGATTTATTCAGTGAAAACTACAAGACTCTGAAAAAGGAGATTGAAGAGGATTTCAATAAATGGAAAAACATACCATGCTCATGGTTAGGAAGAACTAACATTGTAAAAATGGCCATACTACCAAAACTGCTGTACAGATTCAATGCAATTCCTATCAAACTACCATTAACATACCTCACAGATCTAGAGAAAATATGCCTCAAATTCATCTGGAACCAGAAGAGACCCAGAATAGCAAAAGCAATCCTGGGCAATAAGGACAAGTCAGGTGGAATCACAATCCCTGACCTGAAATTATACTACAAACTTTGTCTTTTAAAAATCTCTCTTATCACAATGAGGTATTGCTGCAGATTGACCAAAATGACTAAAATTAGAAAGACTCGCACCAGCGGCAAGTGTGTACCCTGCTCACTGATACTCTCATGCACGGCCACTGGAATGGTACAGCGGCACAACCACTTTGAAAACATGCTGGCTCCTGGTGAAACTGTACCTATGCCTAGCCAATGACCTGGCACTTGGGCCACTATCCATTACCAAAGAGAAGGGAAGCACATTTATAGAAAAGGCTTTATAGAAATATCCATAGCAAATGTGCTCATTCTAGCCCAAATCTGGAAACAGCCCAGGAATCCATCACAAAGAGAATGAAAAGCAAATTGGGGTATAAATACTACTTAAAAATAGAAAAGGAGCAAATTATTGATAAGCGCAAAATCGTAGATGAGTCTCGAAAACATTATGTTGCATGAAAGCAGTCATACAGAGACTACATATGGTATGATCCCACTTACATGGAGCTCTAAAATAGGCAGACCTACTGTGAAAACAAAAAGAAAACTTCTGGTTTCTGACCAGCCCATAGGAAGCTTGGGAGGTGTCATTTCAGACTAACAACAAAGACTGGAATAAGCTGGAAACCAAGGAGTCTTCTTTACTGTAGAAGAATATGGTCATAAGGCAAAGGACTGCTTAGAGCTGGAGACCCAGGAAAGCAATGCTGAGAACCACACATCTCACCAGACCAAAAGCTTCTGGGGGTGCTATAATTCTCTACATTCACCTGCTGGCCATCTCCAGTTTGGGGGCTGGGGTGTGCTGCGGGCTCTGAGAGTTAAACATTCTAGAGACCGAATCGGGGGACACCCCACCTTATATGAGTTTTGACTCCAGGAGTTTGACCTCGTTTTCACAGTGAACACTGAAAAAAATATTGGGAAAAATATCCCCATTATAATATGGGGATGGAAGCAGCCTCTGAGAAGAACACCCAAGTATTCTGGTTTACTTAATAAGGCCTACTGGCAGAAGAAATGAGTTAATCAGAGCCTTACCTGATGAGGTCTTATCAGAATAACCTGGAGGATGAGAAATACCCCATTCCAGCCACTCCAGCCCCCTTACTTTTCCTATTTCACCTAAGGTAGAGGAAGAAGGAAAGAGTTTAAGAGACAAGAGTGAATCACACCGTCTAGAGGGAACAGGCTCGTGAAAAGACTAAGCCCTCACTAACAGACTGAGACCTCACCCTGGGTTTATATGATGTTCTGTGCCCAACATTCCTTACCCGACATTAGCAAATCCTTTATTATAGTAGTTCCTCTCACCTAGAACATCAGACCTAACTATCAAGAAAAAAATGACAAGGCATACTAGAAGGCAAAAAGAAATTATTTAAAGACACCAAGCACACATCAAAATCAAATTCAAATATGGCAGGGATGTTGGGATTACCAGACTGGGAACTTAAACCAAAAATGATTAATGCACTGAGTTCTCATGGGTGAAGTATACAGAGAAATGGGAATGTGATGCAAATGGAGAGATGAGAATTCTAACAAAGAACTGAATATAATACGAGAGATCAAATAGAAATTAGGGATAGTAATAGAAATTAGGAATATTTTAATGGGTTAATAGCAGAGGGGACATGGCTGGGTAGAGAATCTCTAAACTTCAGGCAATCTCGGCAGAAACCTCTAAAGCTAAGAAACATATAATAAAAAAGGACTGCAAAAAATAGGAGTGAATATCCACGAAGTGCACGACACCTACAAAAAGTGTAAAATTCACATGATAGAAGCATTAGATGAAAAGGGAAGAGAATAGGACGGGAGACTATTTTCAGTAATAAGGGATATCCTTAAATTAATGTCAGATAACAAGCTACTGGCCCAGGATGCTTAGAAAACAAGAAGCAGGATACATATAAAAACAGGAAAAAACTTTCACTTAGCGTTATCATTTTCAAACTACAAAATATCAAAGACAAAGAAAACATTCCTAAAAGAAGCTGGGTGTGGAGGGTAAACCTTTATCCACAGAGGAGCAGATGAATTCATGTGACTTCTCCTCAGAAACTGTGCTGACAAGAGAGGGGGTGAAATGAAGTATAGCGGGGGAAATCCCAGCAGTGTAGAACCCTGTCCTCCATAAGGTACCCCTCTGAAATGAAAGACAGAAGAGAAAAGCTGAGGGAATTTTCTCTCAGAAGGAATTCTATAACAAGAAGGAAAAAGATGTCAGTGAGAAAGAAGCACAGATCTACATAAAGTTTAAAAAAACCATCGAAGGGATACGTGAAGGCAAGAGAAAAACGTTTATTTTCTCATTCTTAATTGCTTTAATAAACAATAGTTTGCTTAGAATAACAGCAGCAGATCATGTGTGTTTTCATATATTAAAGTGAAATAAATGAGAGCCGAGATACGAGAGGTGGGAGGGAGGAGGTAGATCTATTTTGCTGGCACTTACCTATGTCATGCAGGTGTATAGTGTTATTTGAAAGTGGACTTGACTTTGATATAAATATTTACTGCTAATTCTGGGCCATTACTAAAATTTTTTTAAAGAAATACAATTGATATCCAAAGAAAGGAAAGAAAAAAGAATCATATAAAGTATTTCATTAAAACCAAAATAGGTAGAATAAGAATGAGCTGCAAAGATCAAGGACAACTAGAAAATAGTGGTTGGTGAATGGAAATTGAACTATATCATTAATCACTTTGAATCTTAATGGTCTAAATATATCAATTAAAAGACAGAGATTGTCCAAAAGGATCAAAATAACAAGATCCAACTGTATGCTGTCTACAAGAAACTCACTTTATTTGGATATTATAATTGTCCTAATAAAAATATATATAATTTGTAATAAATATATATTATTCAAAACATAAAGGGAAGCCTACTTTATATATCAAGACCCAAACAGATAGAAAGTAAAAGGATGGAGGGATGTGTACCATGCTAACACTAATCAAAACAAAGTGGGAGTAGATACATTAATGTCACACAGATGGGATTTCACAGCAAAGAAATTTATCAGGAAATAAGAATACTGTACAATGATTCTGGTGGACCAATTCTCCAAGAAAATGTAACAATTTAGGGAAAGATCATGTTTCTAAAGACAGGGCATCGCGTGACTTTAGGTCAAAAATGACAGAATTGGAAGGAGAAACACATGGATCCACTGTGATGGCTGAAAAGTTCCTACTCTTCTATCAGAACTAGATCCAGTGGCAAGAAATTAGGAAGGACACAGCTGAACTCAACACATCCATTTAGTCAACCAGATAAAAGCTGACATCTACACATGACTTCAACAACAACAAAATACACATTTGCCTCAAGCCCACAGAGACTATTTATCAAGACAGTTGAAATTCTTGGCCATAAAACACAAATTTTCAATAATATAAATTGTACACAATGTCTATCCTCAGAACAAAGTAGAATCAAAGTAAGAATCAATAACAGAATAATAATAGACAATCCTGTAACACATAAAGATTAAACAAGATACCTCTAAATACCACATGGGCGAAACAGGAAATTGTAGGGAAATGCAAAATATTTAGAATGAAACAATAACTAATCAAAACTTGCGGGACAAAGCAAAAGCAGTGCTTAAAAGGAAATTTATATTGCTGGGCACTTCTATTAGGAAAGAAGAAATACATAATATTAACGACCTAATTCTCCATCTTAGGAACCTGGAAAAAGAAAAGCAAATTAAGTCCACTGTAACCAGAATGAGACACAAAGAGTAAAATGTAAAGCAAAACTGAGTAAAATTTAAGACAAGAAATCAATAAAAAATCAATGAAACCACAAGCTTGGAATGGTATGAGGACTTTTGTAAAAGTTGGTACCCGCAGCACGTGACCCTTTCTGCTCCCCTGCCTCCCAGCTGTGTGAGGACACAGTACTCGTTCCCTTCTGCACTTTGCTCCTTCCACTTTATGGAGACACGAGGTTATATGCAGCAAGAAGGCATTATTTTGGAAGCAGAGTGCAGCACTCATAAGACACCAGTGCTGGTGCCTTAATCGTGGACTTTCCAGGCTCCAAACCATTAGAAACACATTTATCTTCTCTAGAAGTTACCTAGTCTGCATCATTTTGTTAGAGTGACATCACCAGACTTAGACAACTGAAAACATCAAATGCTAAACAGGATGTGGTGCAAGAGGAAATTTCAATCATGGCTTATTGTGATGCAAAATGGTACAACTACGTTTGAAGATAATTTGACAGCTTCTTAAAAGTCTAACCTATTCTCAGCTTTGAACCAGTAAGTATGTGCCTTAATATTCAACCAAAGGCGCTGAAAAGTTACACCCACACAAAGGTATGCACATCATTAGTATTTATCAGAATTTTATCCATAATTGCCAAAAATTGGAAAGAAATCAGTTATTTAGGTGAGTAGATAAACTGTACATCCAGAAAAAGGAGTATATTTGGCACTAAAAATAAATGCACTAACCAGCCACACACACACACAAAAAGACGAAACCCGGAGTCATATTATTAAGTGAAAGAAGTCCACCCAGAAAGTCTGTGTGCTACACAATCCCAATTATGCAATGTTACTGACCCAGAAATCAAAACTATGAAGACAACAGAAAGATCAGGGGCTAAGAGAGAAGGAGGGGTCAATGGGCAGAGAGGAGCTAAACCTAGCTTACCTCCTTCTCAAGCTTGTGACCCATACCATGGCTTGTGACCCCTACCATGTAAAGGACCCGGAAGGGTCAAACTTGGAATCCAGAATGAGATTCCAAGATTGAAGAAGCGAAACTACTTTATACAAAACTACAAATGTGGATCCATATTGTTATACATTTGTCCAAAGCACAAAATGTACACCCCTGAGAGTGAACTCCAAGGTAAGCTACGTACCTTCTGTGTGACAATGATGTATCAAGGTAGGTCCACTGGTTATTAGAAATACAGCACTCTGGAGGAGGATTTTGAAAATAGTATAGTTATACGTGTGTGGGCCCAGGATATATGGGAAATAGCTGTATCTTCCTCTCATTTTTTTCTGTGACTCTAAAAGTACTCTAAAATGAAGTGTATCTTAGAAGATGGAATAGTTGTTGTCTCTGAAGGGATAAGAACCTAAATGGGAATGGTATTGAGGGAGATTTCCAGGACCATGATAACCTCACACATCTTAATAAGGACTCTGTATATGCAATATATAAATTTATCAAAACTGACAAAGAATGCTCACATAAGAGCTGCGCCTCTCGCTGCAGATAGCTTTTACCTCCACATTGGGAGAAAAGTGGAAACACACGCTTTTACTTCGGTATTTAGAAAGAAATGTACAAGTATTTAATTTAAATTACATCAAAAACAAGATGGACTGATGGATGGCAATAGAGATGGATAAAAGAATAATTATGTGTTAGAATCAGAAGAGTAGAGTGTTGAGCAGTAAGTATATGGGTCTTCATTTAAAAACCCATCTATGTCTTCTCCACTTTCCATAATTTTGGGGGAAAAATAGGACCTAAAATAGTTTCCAGCCTTTTAAATAAAGAGACAATTATAATGGTAGTACTGGAATCCTAAAGCATATGTCTTACAGGAATATATTTTCTGTTGTTGTAAAGTCTTATGTTTTTAAGCTGTGGTTTACAAGCCACATAGGATAGGAAGGCAGAAGTTTGTGCAGAACTTCAATTGGTAGTTCATGCTCAGTCCTGCATTCTACTGCTACTAGGTAAGGCTTTACCACTGCTACTTCTCCTTGTGTGTGAGGAGGTGACCTGATACTACGGATGGGGCAGTGAGACTGATAATGAGGCTCACCTAGGGCCTCCTTCAGCTCTCACCCCCTGGCCAGTTGCCCTCTGGTCTCAAAACCAAAGCTTCCGTGGAAGACTGCTGGAAAACTACAGAAAGACACCTGCTTTATGCAAATGAAGACAATGAGTAGGACTCAGTGCCTAAGAAGGGGGTTGTTTGGGGCCCAGTGCTTACCATGAGTTTCCTTGGATGATCACAAGGCAGTCACTTTCCCTCGCCTTTTGCAGATGCAGAGACAGAGATGAGAGAGGTTAACTCATTTGCCTTTCATCACATAACTACAGAATAGCAGAGGTAGGATTTGAACCCAGCCTGTCTGGTCCCAATTTTTTAACTTCCAACCACTTAAATCTGCTGGTAAGGTAAATGTCTTCTGGGGGGGTTACAATCCAGAATGCATTTTTCATGAGAAACTATATTCTAGAAAGTAACTGGGTGTAATATGAAGTGTACTGCTGTGGCTTGGATCTTAAATATACTCCAAAAGCCATGTGGTGAAGGCGTGATCATCAGCCTGTTGTGCTGCTGGGAGGAGGTGAGATTATCTGGAGGAAGCTGGTCATAGAGACTGTGTTCCAGGGGATAGTGGGACCTCCCTCTCTTTGAGTCCTGACCTCCCGAGGGGAGCAGCTTCATTCCACCACGCACTTCTGTCAGGGTCTCTGCTTCGCCGCAGGCTCAGAACCATGCGCCAACTCATGCAGACCGACACCTCTGAAACCATGAGCCAAAGTAAATATTCCTCCTTTTAAATTGTGTCTCTCAGATGTTCGTTGCGGAGTGTGACTAACAAGTGCACCTTTATTGTTGGGATTCTACCTTTCTTTGGAACTATGCGATAGTTTGACTCTAGATGTTCCCCAAATCCTCATACTGTCATAGGTGGGGTTTTTCGGAGGTGACCGGACCTAGAGAGTGTGACACTGGGATTAAGGGTGCATGATCACTAATTTAGGGCACTGGTTGGTTTAGCATAGCTCTGGGAATTGATAAGTGGGTAATCTGGAGGGGATGAAAGGGAGAAGCAGGCCTGCTGCTGCTGCTTGATGCTCTCTGCCTGCTCTGCCATGGACAGTTTCTCCTCTTCACTGCCCCTTACCCTGCTGCCCTGCCTTGGCAGCAGCTGACTATGGACTGAAATGTCTATGGAATGTGAGCTAAAAATAAACCTTTCCCCCTTTAACTTGGGGTGTCAGGTATATTGTCTCAGCAACAGAGAAATAAATTAAGACATACGACATGGATTATGAGCTCACCTGAGAACCTAAGCCCTATGAATGACATCACTTTTTAGGAGAGTGGTATTCCATGGCCTCAGCCTATGAGGTCCAAAGTTCTGGGACAAGTTTGTCATTCTATTACTTGTATATAATGCCTGCTTCTGGCTTTGCAGTTTGCAAAGTGCTTTCATACCTACATTCCTGTTTGAGTTTCACACCATCTTGCAATACAGGGAAAACAAATATAGAATTATCATCTTCATTTGATGAGTACTAGGGAGGTTCAGGGTGAGGTCTAGAAATTTGCCCAAGATCACACAGTGTGACTAGGACAGAGACCGCACACCCACACACACTTTGTTCAGCAGGCTGCACACCTCACCTGCTTTGTATCTCGTGTTGACTCTAGGCCTCTGGGCCCTAACTAATTTACATGTGAGAGTCTTCAAGTCTTGCCTAGGTGACCAATATATGGTTTGTAGTTAGTGAGACAAAGTACTATTCTACTTTTGTTATCAAGGAAGGGAACCTTCCAGAGGAATCATACTAATGGGGTTTTTCTCAGTGGGATTCAGGGATTTATGGGAGTCAGGAAACAAATAAACCAGCCTCACAATGAACCACTCTTCCTATGAAGTTCCATTACTCTTACCACTTTTCAGAGAAGGAAAATGCGTTAAAAGATCTGGCCCAGGGCTGCTGGGATCCAGGCTGGTAGTCTCTGTGGCAGAGCAGGGACTGGAACAGTGACTCCTGCATAAACTGTCCATGAGAGTTAGCTCCGGCTTGCATGCTGGGAAATATGTTTTAAGTACTGCAAAGAGCTTTTGTCAAAGAGAAGAAATGGACATCAATGGACATCATACAATAGTTGTAAGACTCAGCAATTCCCATGTCCAAGGTCAAGAGGAAATCAGGGTAGGCCCAGGAAAAACCCTAGTATGCTTTACATTATGCCTTTGTTCATCAACCTACAAGCATTTATATTTTTAGACTGTGTCATAGTCTCTGGCAAAACAGTTGCTTCTTTCCCATGTCCCATGACCACTCCTTTGCTTACATATGGAGAAACGACAGAGGGAAGAGGATTAGCCTTGATATCTGGTCTAGAAGCCACTAACTGCATGACTTGGGGAGCTACTTTCTATCTTTGGGCCTCAGTTTATTCCCTAGAAAATGACAGAATTAGACCAGAAGACGTATTCTTTAGAATGACAAAAACTAAAAAAGTCTTCCAAAAAGAACTTGCAGGCATTTTTCTAGTCTAACACTCTGATCTCTATGGCCCCAGTGTCCGGCCCAGGTCCTGACATGTAAATGTGATTTGATGGATGTTGAGCAAGTGAATCAAAATGGCTCAGCCCCTTTACTTAGGCTAAGCAATGTTACTATAAATTCTGTAAGTCTCTTGCATGTATTTCAAGTGTGACCCATTTCATGCTGCAAACTCTGGTTGTTAATCATGTTAGAGACCTGTCAGAATATAATCACTGGCTTCAAAATGTTCTTATGGCATAGAAGGAAGACTCTCTGTCTGCTACCCCAGAGGTATGCATGGCAAGTATGAAAAGCTAGAGAACTATAGGGGCCACCACACATGCTTTTCTAGTGGTAACAGGTGCTTCCAGGGGTAAGTTTTGAAGTAGAAACTACTGACTTGATGAAAGGTGGTGACCATCAGCACTAGAAAGAAAGCTGGAGTTGATGCCTTTGAGTTTGCTTCGAAGGCCATAATTTTCTTTATCAATCTGCTTTTTTTCATGGATATTTGTCTTAGAGAATATGGCTTTGAATGACTTTGAACCCAATTCTAAAACATACTAATCACTGGATTTAGATAAATATAACATTATAATAGCACTAACAAAATGCATGACAATAATAACAATACAACTGGCATTTACTGAGGAACTCTCTATGTCAAATGCTTTGGTCATTTGGTCAGTTTTTAGCTTAACATTACCTCATTTAATTCATTTGAAGGAAGACCAACTATTAATATCCACCAGATGAGTAAACTGAGGCACAGAGAACATAAGTTTTTTTCTGAGTAGAGTACATAAGTAACTCAAACCAGGTCCCCTAGTGAGAATGGGCAAATCTGGAAATTCATTCTCAAACCTAACTACAAAGTTGAGGCTCTTGGTCAGTTAAATTCTGTCCCTCAGTTTATTAGACCATAAAGTTGAGGTAGTAGTTTTTGATTATAATTCCAAGGTGGTCACATAAATAAAATGATGTGTTTCAAATTGCTTGTCTCTTCCTTCAGGCAGCCAGTTCCTTGAGGCTCATCTGGATATCCTTCAAAGCGTTCACTCACAAACAGTGCTCATGCACTGTTCAATGGGAATTACTGGAAACAATGACTTAGAAAACCTGCTTTATGGAGAGTCGAAGTACTATACAGAAGTGGTTAATTTATTTTCCAATGTTTTAAAATTTTATTCAGCCATGTTTAGCATACTTTGAACTAGTAATGTGGACATGGAAAGAAAGCTGTTTATTAGCCCACAGAATTTAATGTCCAAATGTTTGTGATAAATATTTCTGATTCTTGCCGCTTTCATTTGGATTGTGTTTGGTCTGCATTTGGATGAAATCTGGAAGTGAAAATGATTGCTTGTGTTGGCATTTTTTCCATCCCACAACTATTTATTATTATACCTATTTGGGGGGGCAGGAGAAACTAAAAGCGTGTAACGCTTAACCCACAAAATCCTCACAGCAACCTTGCAGAGTTCCTGTGTCAGCCTTGTTATACCCGTGACAATGTGAAGACTCAGATCCATTCACTGCAGCCATTCATTCAGTCATTTAGCAAATCTCAGGAAATGTAGTAAGTTGCAATGCATACTGTCACTTGCAACTTAGTCTCTGCCTTAAATGCATTTCATGGCAGACACTTACCAGGTGTTTATTAGTGCCTCTGTGTACCTGCCATTATGCTTTTTCCCAAGAATGACTTTCACGTTTGCTTTCTAATAAAGCAAGGTGAAACAAAAAACTAAATGAACAAATGCCAGCAGCACAACTTGTCATAAGTAAATCTTGGAAACAACCCAAATGCCTATCAACTGAGGAATGGATAAAAAAGATGTGGTATTCTTATACAGTGGAGTACTACTACTCAGCTATAAAGAAAGATAATCTTGAGGCTTCTGTAGGTAAATGGATGCAACTACAGGCCATACTCATTAGTGAAATAAATCAGACTCACATGTATAAACATCATATTGTTTCCCTAGTGTAAGAAACTGAAAGAAGAAATGAAATTTGAAAGGTACAGTAGATACTATGAAAGGGAAAGAAACTGTTTAAAAGGAAAGAAGAACTGAGATGGGGAAGGGAGAAGAAGAGAGAGAGAAAGAAAGAAAGAAAGAAAGAAAGAAAGAAAGAAAGAAAGAAAGAAAGAAAGAAAGAAAGAAAGAAAGAAAGAAAGAAAGAAAAGAAAAAAAGAAAGAAAGAAAGAAAGAAAGAAAGAAAGAAAGAAAGAAAGAAAGAAAGAAAGAAAGAAAGAAAGAAATGCACATGAGGTAGCTAAGATAATTGTACTACCAATTTCTAGTGGTTTATTGAAAGGAATAGTTAATGCTTAATAAAAAAAGAACAATCACTGCCAGGTAGGGAACCTTATGTGTATAACAAAGCAGGGTGAGGAATGAAGAGTTATAGGGGTGCTACTTTATAAAGGAAGAGAGAAGGGTAATAAGGGCCAGCCACACACAGATGTGTCAAAGGATATGACAGACCTGTGTGGCTGGAGTGAGACGGCGGAGTGAAGGTGGGAGAAGGGTCCACAGGCTGGCTGGGGACCCAGTCATCCCTACAGTGGATCCTTAGAGGCTGTGCAGGGATTTTGCTTTGTGGCTGGATAAAGATGAGAAGCACTAGTCTGTAGGGGGAGAGAAGGGTTTGAGCAGAGAATGACCTGATCTGACTCAGGTTTAAAAGAGTGAATCTGGGGTTTTTTCCTCTGCAGGGGAGGAGGGCAGAGGACTGCAGGGGGTGAGATTCCTGTACACGTTTTAGTACTACTTTAATCCTTGTAGATGGGATGGAGGTCCCAGGGAGGGCACAGTTGGTCACATCGGGATGTAGCCTCAGAGGCGGCAGGAAAGGATCAGAGTCTGGAAGTGTGTCAGAAGCACAGCAAGTAGGCTCTGCTGCTGATGAGACCCGGAGGAAGGGGTGTGGGAGGCAAGGAGTGCTCTGAGGATTGACCAGAGGGAGGGGCCGCTGTTTATTGGGCTGAGGGAGTGAGGTCAGTTTGCCCCTTTGCAATTTAATGCCTAGTTAGGGAGTCAGCATTTTTACAACACTTTTATTTCTGTTGCTATAAAAGGAATACATAGCCTTCTGGTAAAAAGAATTAAAGTGGTACTAAAATATACACAGTAAAAGGAAGTCAGTTCCTAGATTTTCTTCCCAAGAGGCAAACCCTCTTCCAATCTCCTGTGTATTGTCACAGACACGGTCTGAGAATATACATGTGTACGTGTCGGATAGAGCACAGTCGCTTTTCTTTTTAATAGGGTAGTCCAGACTATCTATGCTATACTGCACCTGCCTTTTCCCACTAAGTAATACATCTTAGAGATTAATCCATGCCACTGTGTGTATCAATCCATGCTACCACATACTTCATTTTCTGATATGGCCTATCCCACCATATTGCCATATTGAAATGTATTTAATTAATTCCCTGCTGAAGAGCACAAACATCATTTCTAGTATTTTTTAGTAACTAATGATGTGGTGAGGAATAATATCTTTGAACATATGTATTATACACATGTGGAAGCAAATCTGTAGAATATACTCCTAGAGATAGAATTTGTGTCTCCAAGGCAGGTATAGGTTGAAATGTTCAAAGTGAGGGCCATTGTATGCACCAAAAGGGTTGTGCCAGTTTACAGTCTAGCCCAGTGCAGTAGGACCTGTCAAGGAGAGGGAGTTTACAATACTAGTAGTCTTGGTGACTACCTCCAAGTGGGTAATGCCTTGGACTTGCCCACATGCCTTCATCCATATTATCGTCATTTGTTTATGGAGCCTCCAAAACAATCTGGGAAGTCAGTACATTGCATTCTGATTTCATACATGAGTGTGCGGAGACTTGGAGAGATCAATAATTTGTCTGTCTAGGGAATGATGGAGTTGAGAGTTGACCCCAAGACTCCTAGATACCACAGTTGACTCTAAGAGTGGTCACTTGTGCACACCCGTGCTTAGGCTTCTCTGTCAGAGAGAGTTATGGGTAAGGCTTTGGCAAGAATGGTGCTGATGGCAGGACACACCCAGTAGGTGACTAAATGACCTGCAGGGTCCCTTGCAGCCCACAGCTCTGGGGACTTAAGTAGCTCACCTCCCTGCCCTAATAGCTGCATCCATAAAATGAAAATAATACTGCCTGCCCCTAATAAATTGGTATCCCATAGAGGTAAACCAGATAGTCCACCTGAAGCACCTAGAGCAACTTAGGGAAAATGAGCTCCATAAATCCCTGTTAGACACCTGTTAGACAGCCCACCAGGCCTCCCTGGAGCCTTTGTTAGGGGCGAGTGTCCTTAGAGGGAGGCATGTTGAATATAAACCCAAGTACACACAGGTGTGCACACACTGAAGCACTTCATGCATGTATGTGGAAATTCAGGGACTGTTATTTTTAAGGAGCCTCGCTTTAATCATACAGTGAGCTCAGTCCCTAAACTCACCCCAAGCTGAACCATCACACCTTGGGCCATCAGCTCCTGTGAGTTTCACAGAAACCCTGCAAGTTTGTTACCTTCTTGTTCAGTTGGAGACAATCACGGAAGCTCAGAGAGGTGGAATTTCTCTGTGAAGGTCACACGGAAAGTAGGAGTCAGAACTGGGGCTGAAACCCAGGCAGTCTGAGAGAGTGTCTGGATCTACTCATTGTCCAAGGCTCTGCTCACCCTGTAACTGCCTGGCACTTGCCCAGCTATCCCTGGTACATCCCACGCATGGGGTTTGGTGCCCCTTCCGTGAGCTTAGTCAGCACCAGTGCTTGTCTGATCTACCATGCAGCATGTTTCATGGAGGATTGCATTTCTCTATGCTCCTGGGGAGCCCCCAGGGGCAAGAATAGTGGCTTGCTCATTCCTACCTCCCAGCCATCAGCACAGGCCTAAGCCTGGGTACTGGAGGGGAAAGAGCAGCCCTATCTAGGGCCCACCCGTGTCCCGCCTGTTGCCCATGTCTTCTTCCACCCTCCCACCACCAGGAGAAGGATTTGCCACACTTTCAGTGGAGGAAATTGAGACTTGAGGGCACAGAGCAGGTGCAGCACCCAGGATTGAATCTGAGGTGTCTCCTCCCAAGCCTGAGCTCTTGCATATATGACCCACCCCCACCCCACCCTGGGAAAACAGAATGAAGTCTGAAATCTAGCTGTTCCAGTAAATGAAGATTTAGTAAATCACAGCTATGCTAACTTGTTTACACACTGTCTATAGTTGCTTCCTTTATTTTTTATGAGTTCTATGGAAATGAAATTCATATACCACGCAATGCATGTGTTTAAAGTCCACACCAATTTTTAACAAAATAGTATTCCATTTCTACTGGGCTAGAGGCTATCTCCTACCTGGTGCCTCGAAGGTGGATGTCAGTATGGCGGATGCTGAGCAAGTGGAGGAAGGGGAAAGGAGGCAGCTGAGCCCCTTTCAGGAAGCACCTGATTTAACACCTGCTCTACCTGGGGTCTGGGATGCTCCCAGAGGCCCATGTGCTAAAGGTGTGGTCCCCAGTGTGGCACTACTGGGAGTGGGCAGAGCCTTTCAGAGGCAGGGCCTGGAGGGAACTCTCTGGTCACTGGGGTGCAGCCTTGAAGGAGAACAAAGTTCTCTCCTTCCTTTTCTTCTCCTGCTTCTCCACACCCTCCCCACTGTAATGAGCTGCCTTGCCCCAGACACAAAAGCAACAGGACCAACTGATCACAAACGTAAATCTCCAAAACAGTGAGCCAAAATAAACCTTTCCCCTGCACAAGTTGATTGTATCTAGAGTCAGTTACAGTAGCGGAAAGCCGACAAACAGCACTTTACCCTACAGACTGAAAATACTGTAACAGCAAATCAGAAGTTCACGGACAGCTGATTTCAAAGTACCCAGACCTTCTCTCTGTAAAGGAAAGTGTACCCAAGCAACTGGCCTGCCAGGGTCCACACCTCTTTAATGTGCTGCTGGGGACCAGGCAGAGGGGCAGCATGAATGCCAATGGCCACAGTAAAGAAAAAAAGACAGTAGTGAAACATGCTGTGGGGCTCAGAGGAAGTTCTCAAACTTCTTTACACCTTTTTCTCTTTTACCGTTCTGTGGGGCAGGATTAGGCTCCCTTGCATGGACGGAGAACCTGAATAAACACCCCTTTTCAAGATTTATTAGGCTCTGAGGCTCAGTAGTAAAGCACTTGCCTAGCATATGCAAGGCCCTGGATTCCTTACCCAGTACTGCAAAAACAAAACAAAGCAAAGCAAAGCAAAGCAAAGCAAAACAAAACAAAACAAAACAAACCTTTGTAAACTCTGTGATGGTGTCTTTAACTTACAGCTGGGCAAATGCCAGGCAAACGCCAGGGCTCTCAGCTCACTTTGGGACTCCGCAACCCGAGATGACTCTACATCATGGAGAAGGGTGAGCGCTGCAGTGGTGTGTTCATCCTCATCGCTGGTCAGGGGCCCAAGGATGTGAGTCCTCATGGGAGGAAGTGACGCGGGAGTCAGGGAGAGGGAAGCCAGGCAGAGGTGTAACCAAGCGTGCAGATGGCCGCGGGGAGCGATCCTGCCACAGACAGCAGGGCGACAGTAGGCGTGGTGGCTAGGGATGCCTCACAGGGGCCGCATGTGCAAGCCTGCTGGTTCCCATTCTAGTTCTCATTTATTATCAGTATAACCTCAGACACAGCACTTAAGCTTTCTAATCTACCAGTGCCTCAGTTTCCTCATCTGTAAAACCGGACTTTTTTTCCCACAGGGTTGAAAACTAAATAAACTAATATTTACAGATCTTGAGAATACTGACTGGAGGGGCTGGGGATTATAGCTCAGTGGTACAAGTGCCCTCCCCGGAAAAGTGCAAGGTCCTAAGTTCGATTCCTGGTACCCACAAGAAAAAGAGAGAGAGAGAGAATACTGCCTGGTATTTAGTGTGCATTCAAGATGCTGTTACATGCTGACCGAACTCAGCATGTGGAGAAACCTAGGTTGCAGCTGGGGTCTGGAAGGGTCTAATGTGAAGCTAATGTGCCATTCTGGTGTGAACCTGAAGAAATCTGAGTTCGGGGGAGGTTTCTTTATGCTAGAATGGATTAAAGTCGCAGGGAAAATGGGAGTCAAAAAGCCAGGGAAGTGGTGGCTGCCAGGTTCTTTGTGGTTACTTACTTCATCATCTGGGAGGGCAGACCGCACTTCGGCTGCACTTGGGCCTGGCGAGCGCCTGCTGACTCCCTGCTCCCAGGTGGGGCTCAGTGGTGCTGCTGAGGGTTCTCTGTCAGGGAGCATGGAGGCCTGTTCTTTCATAGGAAATCAGGGTTATTTTCTCTTACCTGACTGGGAGGCAGACTCTCTTTCTGCAAGAAGCCTATGGTCTCAAAGGAGAGCTGCAGTTCAGGGTCCAGCAGAGGCCTGGAGACATTCAGGCGGCTTGGGCACAGTGCGAGGGATCTGGTTAAGGCTGTTGAAGGACTCACCTGCAGTCCTCTCCGCAGAAACACCTGACCCTTTCTGGTAATGGTGGGTTCCACCAGGCCTCAGGAGGCCCTCGCTCCTCTGTGAAATTCTTGTACACAGTCAGGAATTGGACTTCAGGGACTCAGAGCTGACCGCTGCTCAGTCCCTTTCTCCCCTCCGAGTCACATAATGCCCAGGCCTTTAATACACTGTGCGTGGTCGCTGTCTGCCTTTGCCTCTCCATCCAGAGCAAGGCTTTGGCTCACTGTGGTGCCCAATAACTTCAAGGGATCAAGCACTTTTATGAAATTTTTCTGCTAAGCAGATGAGCTGGGGGGGATTGAAAGCACAGTTACCAGCTTTGATGTCTTAAGTATGAAATTTCCATGGCTTCCCAGCTGCTGAGCCCTGGTGGTCGTGCGACTAGGGTGAGACAGGAGGGAATGAGCACACTGCACAGCCCATCACTGCAGAGGAAGGCTGGAGAAGCAGCCTGAGGAGCCGGGGAGGGAGAGTCCTTGGTGCTGACAGGGGACTGGCCTCACCTGGGGCCTGAAACTCCTCTTGTTCTGTCTCTCACTTATTTTTGTTCTGTAAAGATCATTTGGTTTGGAATTTTTCCTTTACCATACATGCTTGTTATTAGAAGTCTAAAAATATGGAAAGTCAGAAAGAGGATGGCAAAGTAATAATCTTATCATTCTTCAAAGAGAAACATTTCACTGTATTTCCCTCTATTCCTTCTTCTGTGAGTTTGAAAAAATATTTGTATGCTTTTATTTTTATTAGTATGTACTTGTGGTTCACACTGATCACATTCGTTGTGTGGAGTTGGCAGGTGTGGACATAAGGCATCGTAATTATTTTATGTCCTTTTCCTCTCCTTCATCCTTGGTTCCTTTTCTATTAACAAATGGTCTTTGATTTATTTATTTTAGGTTTCTCATGTAAAAGGTACAACATGATGTTTAAACTTGTTTGAGATTTACTTCACTTAACATTACGGTCTCAAGGTACATCCATTTTTCTGCAAATGACTCAAGTTTAGTCTTCTTTATAGAAGAGCAGTACTCCTATGTAGATACCACATTTGCTCTATCCATTTATCTGTTGATGGGCATACAGACTGCTTCCCATATTTGGCTCTTGTGTTGCTATAAACATGGGTGTGCATACATCTCTGTAATATGATGTCTTTAAACTTTGGGTAAGATACCTAGAAGAGAAATGTCTAGCTCAAATGGAATTTCTATTTTTAGTTTTTTGAGGAATCTTCGTACTGATTTCTATAGTGGTTGTACTAGTTTATATTTCAACCAACTTGGGTCTTTTAGGGGAGTCTAATATTTTTTAGTTCTAGATATTAGTTTTTTAGTTCTAGATACAAGTTGGAGGTGTAGCTAACAAAGCTAGGTTTTCTCTTTACTCTGTTGTTTCCTTTGCTAGTCAGAAAGTTTTCAATTTGATTATCTCATTTATTGATTCTTGATATTATTTCTTGTGCCACTGGGGTTCTGTTCAGACAGTCCTTGCCTATACCTATGACTTTAAGAGTTTTACCTATTTTATTTTCCAGCAGATTAAATGTTTCTTGCTTTAATATTTATTTAGATATTTGATCCATTTTGATTTTAGTTTTGTCCATGGTGAGAGATACAGGTCAAATATCAGTCATCTGCATGTGGATAGCCAGTTTTCTCAGCATCATTTGCTAAACAGGCAAGCTTTCCTCCAGCATGTTTTTGAGTCCTTTGTGAAAGATCAGATGATGAAATTTGTCTGGGATTTTTTCTGAGTCCTCTGTTCTGTTCCATTCATCCTCAAGTGTGAGGTGGTTTTATTTTGCCAGTACCATGCTGTTTTTACCACTGTAGCTTTGTAGTATAACTTGAATTCAGGGATTGTGATGCTTCTTGCTTTGCTCTTATCTACTTTGCTTAAGGTATTTGTCTTTTTCCCTTCCTATACAACTATTTATCAAACGTACTATGTTAGTTTCCCAGGCTTTGGTGTATTTAGTTGGTTTGTTTTATTTTTATCTTACCCAAATAGCACGATAAAATGTACTTTTCAAGTTATTGCAAAATCTCTGCAATTCACGTGTTGGACTAGGAATCCTCTACAGTTCATTGTAAAAATAGAATCACTTTGGTGGTATATATTGCTTATGTTGTTTTTAATTAAATGTAAGTAATACTACTGTGAACATCTTTGACTTTTCATTCATTCATTCAACAACCTGTTCTTTTGAACACCTGCATCATACAAAACCTTCTTCCAGGTGCTCAAAGACAGTCTCAAGACAGACCCAGTTCCTGTTGTTGTTACACTTTTACCTAGTGAAGAGAAGGACAGAATCATACAATTAGACTATTATCAGTGTCATTGAATGCCAGGTAGGGAATGGTCTGATACTATGAGGAGATAAGTAATTTAGATTTAGAAGCCAGAGAAATGCCTGGGAGGAAGTGACGCATAAGAGAATCTTGCAGGAAAAACAGGAACTAGTGGATGCCACTTTTCAGATGGACTGAGAGATTATCAGTATCACTGAATGCCAGGAAGAAAATGGTCTGATACTGTGGGGAGACAAGTAATTTAGATTCAGAAACCAGAGAAATGTCTGTGAGGAGGTGATACATAAGAGAATCTTGCAGGAGAAATAGGAGCTAGTGGATGCCACTTTTCAGGTGGACTGAGAGACATTGCCTTTTAAAATCTTCCCTGCTCCTCTCCCCTTCAGCTTTCAGTTCCACATGCCTGCAGTCAGGTGCAACTGGAAAAGCACGCATGGCCTTTCTCACTTCAGGGTGTAGTATAGGGCTGGGTTATCAGATAGTCACAAAGATTGGAAGAACAAAAGGAAAAGGTGCAGGAAAGAAGAGTTAGCAAGTACCAGAACTAGTTGCCACCCCTAAGGCCGAGGAAACCTGATGCTTTTGAGGCCACCAGTTCCTCCTGCTGAGCTGCAGCATAAGGATGTAGGGCTGCTGACCATCAGAGGCTGGAATCAGGGAGAGGCAATGGCAGCATCTGTGCTGGAATAGACTCATGCCTCGCTCATGCTCGGACACTCTGGAAGCCATGCTGTGGCACTGGGCCTGCAGAGAGTGCCAAGAATGTCAAGTGAACACCTGGCTGGCACTGTAGTCTGGAGGAGTGCCACTGGGCTGGTACTGAGGCCATGGGGGGGGCCACTAACCTCTGGCCCAAGGCTCTAGGGAGGAGCTCTGTGCCTTAAGAGAAGAGCTGGCTAAAGAGGGTGGAGGTTCTGTCTGTACACTGCTGCTGCAGTGCTACTGTCAGAGCCTGGAAGCAGGCAGTGAATGCCTTCGCCCTGCCTCTTGCCTTCCTAGATCCTACCAGAGTTCCCTATAAGCAAAGCATAAGCCTTTATGCTTAATGCAAATTTGGAGGTTCCAAGCACAGCACAGATGTAGGATCTGGGTATACTGTATGCAGAGAAAGGAGATATTCTCCTACCTGTCTCCCACTCTCCCCTGCCTTTGCACACTATTCCAGCAGAATTAGGCCAGCAAAGTGGTTTACCCATTTCCATGGCTGCTCTAATCCCCATAATATTATTTTTATAGAGTGCATAAATCTGACTCTGAAATATCAAAACCAACTTTTTTGAAATGCAAGTTGCCCGGATGGACAATGGATTGATGGATGGAGAGATGAATGGTGAACAAATGAATCACACTGTCTTCTATATGTACCTAAGTATGTGGAACTCTGCTACACTTCTCTCATTGGAGCCTCACGTCTGCCCCTGTAGGTCAGCAGTATCGCTGCCATTGACCTTGAGGCTGAAACTCCAAGGGTGGAAAGTCTTGCTGATGATCACATACCTTCTAAGAAACGATGAGACCCAAACCCGAGTCTGATGACTTCCACAGCTGCTTGACCTTTGAGAACCTCTCAACTGTGGGGCAAAGGCCGTTCCTCAGGGATCCATACAGGCAGGTGGAGAGTGGCTTGTTGAGTACATCTGAGCGTCTATTCCAGTATGCTGGTAGCAGCTTGGAAGTGAACTGACTCTGGAAGCCAGTGGAAATGACAGCCTTGCCATTCAAGACCACACTGGCTCCAGGCTTCTGTCTGAGAACTCTCTTCTGACCTTTCCCCAACAAGAGGCATTTTAGTGTTCTGCTGGTTACAGATCACTTCATGCAGCACACAGTTGACTGTTTGTTAATGTGGAAATGGAAAAAAAAAATAGAAAAGAAAGTGCATGCTTGCCAGAGCAGCACTATGCAATGGTTGTTCCCAAGGTATTCATCTCAGTAAATCTAAACACCTATAGTTAAACTAGTTTTCGAGCAGTGCCTCTTACAGAAGGTAGAGAAGCAATTCTGCAGCATTTGGATCATGCTCTTTGTGTATATGCTATTCAGCAGTGAAGATGTTCAAAAAAGACCAGATGCCGTGGCTCACCGATGCAAATACCCACCTATCAGCGGAATAGATGATGGTCTGATCTAGGGGACATCCTGGCTCAGGCTACTGAAAGGAAAGAGACGAGAGATGAATATGGTGACCTCCAGTTCTGTGTCTGTGCCCCCATCTCATTTCCTCGCCGGGATTTTATTTTTGTCCCCTGGAAGCAGTGATCGCTGGGTAACTTTGTGTTAAACAGCTAATTCATGGGAACTCAAGTCAGCTACCTTATTTATGAGACTGAGCAGGCAGAGACACTTCGCTCATCTGGAATAATAAGTTGGGATCAAGCTGCATCTTCTTTATAAATACGTGAGGCACTGCTGTCAGATGCCACTGCCAGCCAGCACTGTCTCATTTCACATGAATCACTGAAATGACCCAGACCTTCAGTCTGAGTTGATTATAGCTAATGTGTGCCATATAATCTCATATGCTCAGAATGTCTTGTGAACCCAGCACACTATCAAGATACAGTTTTAATTAACATTTGCTTTTTAGATAGTGTACGCAATTTATTTTGGCAAGAGTTCACTAAATGTAAAATCTACATAATTAAGATACCAAACCTGCAGTATTTTTTCTTTGTGGTATTTTTATGCTAAATGACACAGATTCAGCAGCATTTATTACCCAGTAGATAGCTGCAATGGGCAATCACAATTTCATAATTTCTTTCATTTTTCAACACTGTTTCTCTAACCAAAGGATACAGAGTCATGCAGTTGATTTTGTTCACTTTTTATTTTATTTATTTTTATTTTTTTTGCTGTACTGGGGATCGAACTCAGGACCCTGCGCTTGCTAGGCAAGCGCTTATTCCACTGAGCTATATCCCCAGCCCCCTATTTTGTTCACTTTTTAGATTCAATGGTCTGAGCTCTTTTCCCTAGTTCAATTTCACATTAGCCACAAAGAGAGCATGCTCATGGTTCTGCACGGTACTCTGCTGTACATGAGAGCTTATTTTACTAATTATTATTCTATGAGCTTATTTCACTGTTTTTCCACAAATGTTGATGCACAGTCAAGAGGGAATGGGCATGCTGAGGAGACACCTTCAAGATCAGTCACACAGCACATGGGAAGCAGAAATGGGACTAGAACCAGGAACCTTGAGTAGCTGTGCTTGCTGTTCAAGGACGCTTCTCTGCCCACACCAGGGATGTCTCAGAAACCTGGAAATGCCTCCGATCATAGGGAAGAGGTGTGTTTGGGGCAAGGCATCAGACTTGATCCCCAAAACATCCCCCAAGGTGGGGAGCAGTGTGGCAGCTGCATCCTAACTGCTTTCTTCCTCCTAAGCGTTCCTGTGACTGATCAGAGGTAATGACTCGGGGTCCAGAGCCAAGCCATGCGCCTCTGAATCTGCAGCCAGCTGTGGCCCACCACACCAGCCCTTCTGGTGAAGCCCAGCACCACAGCCCCAGGCTACAGACAGCCCTGCTCTGGGCTGGGTTATGAGCCCATTTTCTAGGTCTGCCCTGCATGCCTGCCAGTCTTCTGGGTCTGAGCTGCCATGTACTTCCCAGATGGACCCTCAATGAGGTGTCCCACGGACTCTGCGCTCCTCAGAGCAGGGAGGCGGGGACTGCATCTCCGTGGTCTCCTTCTCGGGTCTGCAGGGAGCTGCTAATTCCTGTCAGAATCACTGGAGGGAAGATTGCTGGATGCCCATGGCCCTGAGTGCTCTCCCCCGACTCTCCAGCGGGAAGCACTAAGTCTGCTTGGGGAGAGTAGAGTTGGGCTGCTTGCAGTGCAGGACTCAGTGTTGCCATCAAGTTAGTGGCCTGGGCACAGGGAGGAGTGACCTGGTCTGGCACAGGGCCCAAGGGCATTAAGAGCAGAAAGCTTAGCAGAACACTTCTGCTGGAGCATGGTCCCTCAACGTCTGTTTCTTGGGCAACTCTGTTAATAGAACCGGAATGCACACAGTACTTAAATCTGAGAGCCAAAAGATAAGGGAGTCAGGTTTCACACAGACTGACCTCTGTCACCTCACAGATGTGGCGTCAGGCAGGACATCAAGCTCTCCTAGCCCTCTGGAGAGTTTAGCACTCCTCCCTGCAGAGGGGCCAGAAGAACCTCTCTCTCTTAGGATTGTGAGGTTTAAATGAGCTGATTCCCATACAGTCATGCATCACTTAGGGATTCAGCCTAAAAAATACCTGGCTAGAGAGGCCGTCATTGTGTGACTAAGTGCACTTACGCAAACTGAGATGCTGCAGGGAAACACGCCACACGGGCTCCACGCAATCAACAGACACAGTCAGCGGGAGATGCTGAGGCTGCTGCCGGCATGACACAGCCCGTTGCTTTACAGTAAGTTTGTCTTTTATAAGTAGGACACATCTAGAACGATCATGAAAAGTACAGTACAGTAGACACACAAACCAGGAGCAGAGTCATTCATTACGATTATACAGTATTCTTTTTTTTTTTTTATTTTAGAAACATAAAAGTACAAAAACATATTGACAAACAGACACCCATTATCATAGAAAATAGTACAATCACAACTAATCTATAGACAAGGTGATATGGTCTCAACAGTAGTTGTTGCTTTATCCATTGTTATCTTCGAATTGTAGATGTATGGACCCATATACAGA
>PVLD010025829.1:0-23119 GCA_004027595.1 Dinomys branickii | reverse complement strand
CAGTCCATGGGGCACCCTCAGTGGGGCCCACAGTGGAGCAGCCGCAGGGCCCGTTCAGCTCTGTCCCGTTGCCTCGATGCCAGAGGCCCTTTCCTCTTCTCTTCCCTCCTCCTGATCTGCAGTATTACCGTTCCCCACCCCTTGCAGCTGGGCATTGGACGAACTTGAGATGCTTGGTATAAGGGCTTGAAATCTCCCCAGCTGTTCTCACTGTGTTAGTTCAGGGTATGAACTGAGTTTAAAGATTTGTTCTAGAATAGAGTTGGAGCATTTTCTTGGGTCTGCTGTATAGAGTATGTTGTTGTTTTTCAGACTCCCGGTCTGCTGCTTTTCATCTAATTTGTTGCTATGGGTTCATGCAAGGTTCATATGTGCAAGCTGTAAGGAGACCCTCTTGGTGCTCACATTAATAGTTTGGGGTGAGTCCTGAAGACCATGGATTCGTCCCATTGTTGCCAGGAACAGGTCGTGCTTGTTCAAGCCACCGAGACTCAAGGTGGTCCCAGAGAGATTTCAGGGTGGGAGCTGGGTCCCGGCAACCCAGCTCGTGCTTCTTGCCTGATGTTGGAGTGAGAAGGGCGTGGAGCCACGTGATCCACCTCCATTTGCATCTCCCTCCCGTTGTGGTGCTGGAGCCCCATCCACTCCTTGGCCGGATCCCTGGGAGACACCGCAGCTCACTGCCAAGGTTCCCCGCTGTACTCCGCTGGTAGCGGCTCACCCAGCAGAGAGGCAGGGGGCCACTGCCTCGAGGCAGGCGCAGAGCCGGGCTGGTGGGCTGTGTACTAGTTGCACTGATTCTCTCCAGGAGCTGATTAGGAAGGTTGCCGCAGGGTGGGGACTCTGCCCCAGTGGCTGTCGCAACCTCTCATTCTCACACTGGGTTCGACAACTGCTCCTGACCGCCATTGCCTCCTTTCCTGGCTGTGCCCTCCCCTCTCCAGCCCTGGACCAGCTCTCGGAACTCCGCTCTCCCCTGGCCGAGTCGGGAGGCTTCCGTGAGCATGGGCCTCCAAAGCTGAAGCTGCGAATGCCGGAAGGAGGGCACAGGCCATGGGTGTGCTTGGAGCGGTGACTTCCTCCTTCTCCTCTCCGACTGTGCCATGGTGGATCTCCGATCCTTTCCTCCAGCAGAGGTTTTGCTTAGTCTTTCCGAGGGCTTCAATTCCCATTTCAGATCCTTCCTGAGTTCAGGATGCCCACCTCTTTCCTTTCTGTCCTTCACATGTTGCTATATTCCTATATTCCTTTGTCTGAGTGGCATTCCTCCGGAAGGTTCTCTCTGCTGCCTACCCGGTCGCCATCTTGAAGTCCTCTCGTAAAATTTATTTAGCTATTTGTTACTTTCTAATGAATTGACCATTACATTTCTGAAGTTCTGAAATGGCCAACAGATCCTAGAAAGATACCACTTTAGGCTCCTGCTTGAAACCAACAGCTACAGAAAACTGCTGGCCTTGATGCAGGGCCACAACAGCATATTTTCCTTAGAATAACTGATCCAGGCATATTACATTCAATCTATATAAGAAGATACAAATTCTTGTCTCATGTTAAAATGAATTAGTTTATCAATTAAGATGCTTGGGTTGCAAGAAGTGGAAATTGCCTAGCTAACTTAAGCAGACAAGTAATGAATGCAAGAAGAAATGGTCACTCCAGAAAATGGGATGCTGGCAATCGGAGTCTGGTATGCGGAATAAGCAGACTCAAAAAGGCAGGAACTAGGAAGCTGGGAGAAAAACAGAAACAGATTCTGATTTCCTTTAGGGAGTGCAGGGGGCCTGGGGATATAGCTCGGCGGCAGAGTGCCTTCCTGGCAAGCTTGAGGTTGTGAGTTCAATTCCCAGCACACAAAAAAAAAATTTTAGGGAATGCTGCAGAGATAAAAATTGTCAGCAACTTTTGATCTTTACATCACTCTTTTTTTTTTTAAAGAGAATAAACCCAGAAGAAAGATCGGGTAGCTCAAAAGAAGGCAAGGTTCCTCAGAGCTCAGGACCAGGCTGTCGAGAGTTAAACCAAATTTCTATGAAGATTTTTCAGACAAAGACCAATAAGCTTATTTACCAAGCAAATAAATAAGTCAAAGAGAATAAAAAATAAACATTAAATGCAATACAAAATTTCAAAACAAGATGATAGGAAATCAACAGTGTTATATTGTATATTGTTATCTTCAAAGCAGATTACCAGACATAGGCATGCAAAATTGAACAAAAAAATTAAGCATTAACTGTTCTTTTTAATAAATCAATAGAAATTGGTATTATCTTAGCTATCTTGTGTACATATATATTTATTTCCTTTCCTTCTTTCTTTTTTCCTTTCCCTCATCCCAGTTGTTCTTTCCTTTTGAGCACTTTCTTTCCTTTTCACAATATCTCTTGTACCTTTTGGATTTTATTTACTCTTTCAGTTTCTTACACTAGGGAGACAATACATGCTGTTTACACATGCTGGTCTGATTTATTTCACTTATGAGTATGGTCTCTAGTTGGATCCATTTACCTATAAAAGCCTCGAGTTTATCTTTCTTTATAGCTGAGTAATATTCCATTGTATAAAAATACCACATCTTTTATAGCCATTACTCAGGGGATGGGCATTTGGGTTGTTTCCAGGATTTAGTTATGACAAACGGCACTGCTAGAAGCAAGGGTGCACACACATTGCTGTGGTATGACGTTTTCATTTCTTCCGGAAAAGTCTGGGAGATACATCGCTCTTACAGTTTTGAACCACCTGGCTTGATCTGGAGATCATCAGGCTGCTGGTTGACAGTCCCACCGAAACAAAACCGGGATGCCGGTAAGAAGGCGGGGTAGCTGATGAGAGCAAATATCCATGGCAGTCATTAATTTTTAAAACAAAACAGCACTTGAAAGCAAGTCAGTCATAGCAATCCCTCATTCATAAATAGAAGCATCCGCCAAGGAAGATATTTCAACTGCATGATGCTGCTTTTGCAATGGAGAACACACATCCAAGCCCAAACCTTGGATCAAAATCTGTAAGGGATATAAGGTTAAATCGCATTCAGCTTAATAATACAGGGTTTCCTTCCTTCTTTCCTTCCTTCCTTCATTCACTTAGCAATATTAAAGCATTGTTCCAAATAGTACTCAGGATGCAGCACAGAAAAACAATTTTTTAAATCTCTGCCTTAGTTAGCTTAGATTATAGTCAGAGGAAGACAATAGATAAAATGAACGCATAATTACGTAGCATCTTTAGGGAGATGCTGACAGTGAGCATCAGATCAGGATTACAAATTTAAAGAGTGCTCAGGAAAAGCCACACTGAGATGACAACAGAACAAAGACTTGCAGGGCAGAAAGGGTAGAGCAGACAGCTGGGGGAAGGTGCTCCGGAGGAAGGATGTCTTGGTTACTTTTCTCTCGCTGCTGAGACAAAATACTCAACGCCTAAAAGGAAGAAAGGAAGGGTTTATTTAGCTTACAGTTTGTGGAGGTTTCAGTCCATACCTGGCTGGTTCTGAGGCAGAGTGGCACACGGCAGAGGGCAAATGTTCATGGCAGCAGAGCACAGCAAAAACAACCAACAAAAGAGAGGAATGGCGGGCAAGCAGCCTCTTTTTCTCCCTTACCTTGTAAATGGCCTACCCCCACCCAGGGGACGTGTAGCCCTCACACAATCCCTATGCCCTCCTCTTCCACAGGTTCAGGATGTATACAAAGTAAGCACCCTGCCTTATTGCTGAGTCACTCAGCCAAACCTCTAGACTCCCCAAGTTGACACAATGTATAAACCATAACAAAGGAACAGTAAACGAAAGACATGGAGGTTGGCACATACCTGGAGTGCTTGAAAACCAAAAGGGTCCAGTGTGGCTGGAGCCCCTGGCTGGAGCAGTGAGAGGGGCTGGAAGTGTGGTCAGAGATAACAGAAGTAAGATGGTCGCTAAAGTATATCAGGCCTTGTGGGACTCTGCGGGGCTTTTGGTTGTTTCTTGTTTGTTTTTTGAGACAGGGTCTGACTATGCAGTTTAGGCTAACCATAAACTCACTATGTAGTCTATCCTGGCCTTGAACTTGCAGCGATCCTCCTGCCCCAGCCTTCTAAGTGCTGGGTTTACAGGTGTGCACCACCACATTGAAATGGGCTTTTTCTGTAAGTAAAATAGAAAAACAAAACTGCAGAGAATTAACACCTCCATCCCTTGAAATAGCTGTCTATTCAAAAAGCTTCCAATAGGGGCTGGGGATATAGCTCAGTGGAATAAGCGCCTGCCTAGCAAGCGCAGGGTCCTGAGTTCGATCCCCAGTACCGCCAAAAAAAAAAAAAGAGGAACAAAAAGCTTCCAATGCCAAGGCATACTTCCCCTGAGAGCTCCCAAACGTGTCTGTACTCTTCCTAGACTGCTAAATATTTCTGCGGTATCTAGGCATTACCTACCTCCCAGGTATGTCTCCCAGCTATATCAGTCAAGGGACACAAACCAGTATTTTTCAAAGTTAAAAATTAACTATAATAGAAGATTAGAGTAGCAAGGGATAAGCTTGTAAGAACCAGAAAGGAAAAAAATAATAATAATACAGGAATGATAGACTCTTCCCTTAGGCTGAAACAGAACTCCCTCCTCCTGAAGCTGAGCTCTAGACCTTGTTGAAGAAAACACAGTCATGCCTCACCAGACAGAAAGAAGTTGCTCTGGGGCCATATTGGTGGAGCTTTCTGGGACACCCCCACACACAATGTGCCACCCAAGACTCCATGCTGTGGAACTTGGAACGCTTCACAAGGAACTGACAGGAGAAACCGGTGAATGCTAGATGCCGTTAGCTGCCATGCACTACAGAAGCTGGAGGAGCCTTCTCTAAAGAAGCCAGATGCTGGCAAAGCCACACTTCAGAGGAACTCAGTACTGAAGAAAGCTGTGCCCTGCACTGCCTTCCTGATGTGAACCAAGTCACACATAGATCAGGAGCCTGCCAAAAAGGGTACACTTGCCAGGAAGAAGATCAAATTTTCCAGTATTCCTCCAGCACCCCCTGTTGACAAAGCTTAACATCATGCCCACTGGCAGAGGAGAAATATTTCAAGAGCCCACCTCCATTTTCACAGAGCAGGCAATAATTGATAGATTTGATGCTGAGAAGGAATCAGTTATGACTGGCACACCATCCTCTCTTATGTGGAGGCGATATTCACGGTATAAACCGTTGATGAGCTGCAATCTTACACTGTTCAAGTGATACACATTGCTAATGCAAGGAGCTTTCTCATCCAAAATTATGCATAACGTGAGCTCCAGGTTCTGAAAACCCAAAGGATAGTCTATCTATTCTGACAGTTTTATAATTAGAATAGACCCAAAGGCCTATTTAGGGCCCTGAAGAACTCCCTTCTTAAAGAAGGCCTGGTGTCAGCTTGAGCATGTGATGTTCCATGTAATCACCAATTCATTTGATTTTTACTCACGTTTAGTGATTGCCTCTTGATACGTGCTCCTTTGTCTTCTGAGATAAGTACACGGTTGTTGCCCTCCTTTGGACACACTGTGAATGAATGGCACACTGAGATACATCACGATGGGAAGAGCATTGATTTCTTGCAGGCAGATTCCGTTGTAAATTCTGACTCTACCTCTCGCCACGTGTGTGGTCTTAGGTAGATCACTTAGTCTTTGTGAGTTTCGGGTTTCTTATCTCTAATAGAGATTATAACATCTGTCTTGCAGGGTTTAAAAATACTATCTAGAGCACCCCAGAAGAGCACTTGGCCCAGAGAAAGTACCTATTTTAGAAGATGGCCTGAAAACCAACATGAAGCCATGCAGAAAGATATAACCATTACATCAAAAATAAAGACATAAGAGATAGCCCGGGTCTGGGAATTTCATTGCTGTTAAGGATTTTATGCAAGTACCCTGATAAAACCTGTAAGCTTGCCAAGTTCATTCAAACTTGCAAAGACATCCATGAAGCATAAAATAAAGCATTGTAAAGTGTTCCACTAATTACTATAGAATTTCTAAACAATTATTCCAAAGCAGTTCAGAAAAACAAAAAGAAACAGTACTGGGTGCCACTGTCAGAGTTGAATAGAAATTCTCAGAAACAGTAGCTCTCTGCTTTCTAACTCTGTCTGACTTTTGTTATTCTGTGTAATGAGAGATGCTGTTAAAAGTAAAATTCCCTTTCCTCTTAAAAGCATCTTGCCATAATAAGTATATTCTCCACCCAGAAAGCTCAAGTAACCAATTAAGGGTAAATGAACTGCCCTTCACATAGAACACAGCAGTTTACAATGGTTTACTCGATGTTGAAGAAGGATTGCGAAAACAAACCCCAAGTGTGAAATCTTTACACTTCAGTTAAAAACACCAATATGAGCTCACGCTCGAGTTTCTCATCACAATAAACAGGTTGCTAGAATTTTCAACTAGTTTAATCTAATCTCATTTTCCAAAAACCACAGTGGACTTCCTAGACCATATGTTCCTTTGGTGCATTTTATATTGCCGGTATTTTCCATATTCAGGTCAGACGTGATGCCAAACATCTTTCTATTTTGTAAAGTTGATGCCAGTCAGAGAGGGATGTAGCTCTTCCTTGGCAAGAGGCATCTGAAGTACCCTCCAAGCCAATTGAATTCCCGACACAAGATCAGAAAAGCAAGAGTATCATAGAACCCAGGTGTTAGACTAATTTTTAATTTAACCATAAATGAAGAAAAGAGAAATATTAATCCTTGATGCAAGTTGTTGTGCTATTACAAAATCCATCAGAATGAAGAAGTGACCCCACTTTGCTCGGAGGTTAACAGTACAAATGGTGTTGTATTGGCCGAATCTTAATGAGGCAGGGATGTGGCAGCAGGTAAGCAGGAGGGGGCGGAGGGAAGCTATTGTGATAGGTAGATAATTACAACGGAACTCATGTCTTGGGTAATGAGCAGGGTTCACATCACATCTTCCCAGTCACAGCGTGATTTCTCCAGCTCTGTTTATAGCAATCTGTGGGATTATTTGACAGCAAGGTGACATTTTTTACTTTGGAACAAATTTTTCTCATAGAAAGCACAATTACCCAGTGATATGGTGATAGGCAATTAGATACAGCCACGCTGAGTAATTTAGATTTTTTTTTTTGAACACACAAAGAGTGGATAAGTTGTTCCGTAGGACATGAGATTCTTCAGTCCCTGTACACAGCCCTTTCAGCGTACATGCCTTGGTCATATGCAAATCAATTTATTCTGAAGTGTTTTAATTACCTATTATTTAAATGAGAAGTTTCAAAATTTTAAATATAGAAGAACGCTGGGAGCTAAAACTAATATCAGTGATGGATCAGATCTTGACTGCATGTAGACAGTGTGTTTCAAGGAACATTATTTGGCTCATATTCTGTCAAAACCCATTTAAACAAAAATTTCATATGATAAAGGAATTGTATTATAGTATATAATGTAATCTGCTGAAAATATGTGCAAATTCTTATGAGTCTAGTTGTTTTATTTAAACTCACCAAGGTATCTTATGCACCATCCTGAGTACGTGAAAGAGATATCTCTTTTTGTATCTCTTTCAGGTTTTGCAAAGTTCGCCAAGGGATTTCTCTCCCCAAAGAGCGTTGCCTGTGCATATATACATGCATGTACATCTGTATTTATCCACACGTAAACATCTCTCGGTTGCTTGTAATATAGTAGCTATTCCACCTGCCATCCCTCAAAGGCACTTCCTCTCTCTTCAAAGCATATCCAAGAGAAACCGGTATGTTTTAATCAACATAGCCTAAACAAGACAGTACTTTATGGAGAATTCTAAAGTAAATGATTTGTTATACGTCCACAAATAACATAAGAACAATACGCTTAAAATCATGGAAAATAAATGTACCTTCTTTCTGTGATATCAGTGATATTTAAAATATACTAGAAAAATTGGAAACTATATTATTCTATTACCATGATGAACACATCATTAGTCCAAAACAAAAAAAATCATTTTTTTAAGCTTTTGGTGGAATATTATCTGATGGCCAGAGACTCATAAATATTAAGCCTCTGCAACACTCATGTACAGGATGGAATGATGTAACTGTCTCGTGTAGCTTATTGTGAAAATCTAAAGACATAAAACAGAGGTCAGCAGTCTGTGGAACAAAAGATAAGTCTGACCACCACTTGCTTTGTGTGTGTGTGTGTATGTGTGTGTGTGTGTGTGATTTCTCTTCCTTTTTATTTTCTTTTTTTAATTTTTTTATTTTAAAAATTTTTAAAAACTAACAAAACCACAATGAAGACAAAATCAAAACAATATATGACTTCAAATTAAAACAATAGGAATTAACAATGGTTGCTACATAACATACTGTTATCATCATCAAAGTTGTTCAGCCCACCAGACACAAGAATGTAAGATTGATCAAAGAAGGGGCTGGGGATATAGCTCAGTGAAATAAATGCCTACCTGGCAAGCGCAAGGTCCTGAGTTCGATCCCTGGTACTGCAAAAAAAAAAAGATTGATAAAACAATCAAAGACAGTAACAAGTAATAAAAATATATATATATTGGAAATGATGCAAGAGTTTCACCACACAACATGGTAGCAGTTCCACAATGCCACCATTTTATACAGACCACAAGATGACAATGGTTTTTACCTTTTTCGATGGTTGGAAAAATAGAAAGAATTATATTTGGTGATGTGAATATTACATAAAGTTCAAATTTCTGAATCCATAAATAAAGTGATACTGGAACACAATCACACTCATTCACTCCCGCCTTACTGGTTGAGATTTTTATGCTACAGCAGCAGAGGTGAGCCCCTGCCTCAGCAACCTTACAATCCACAAAGCCCCAAATAGTTGCTGTTCATCTCTTAACTGAAAGAGCCTGACATAAGCATGAAAATTGTTTAGCACAATGCTTGCCACATAGCAGAGTCTCGATAAATGATATTTATTTACATAAATATCTCTATAATACATTCACTTATATTACATGGACTAAAATTTGGGGTCCCTCATGTGCCATCCATGACCACCAAATGTATAATTGAGACCCAGCTACACAGAACAGCCAGGCTACTCTGGAGCCCCTGAAAGGGCTTTCCCCACCCTCCCACCTCTACATGCCCAGGTTCTGCTCCTGTGTGCCTCATCTCTGACTTTCTAAACTCTGGCTGGTTTAGATTATTGCTCAGAAATAATCACTCTTGCCCTATGTTTGCTATATTTCTACCACTGGAACAAAACATCTGAAATAAGTAACTTCAAAAGGAGGAAAGGTTAATTCTAGCTCTGACAGTTTTAGGAGCTTCAGTCCATAGTCATTTGGCTCCATTGCTTCTGAGCCCCCGACGAGGCCACACATCGTGGCAGCAGCACACAGTAGAGGAAAGCCGCTCACCTCGTGGTGACTGGGAGGCAAAGAGAAAGAGCAGGAATGGTCTGGGGCGCCAAAATCCCCTTCAAGGGCACACACCAAATAACTCAACTTCCTTCCGACATACTCCACCTCCTAAAGGCTGCACCATCTCTCAGTAGCACCACGGGCAAACCACTAAGCCTTTAGCATCTGGGCCCTTTGGCCTTTAAGAGCCAAACCATAACATTTTTCCACCACCTCCTCGGGTATTGTGTACTTTGGAAACGGCCCAGTGACTTGATCTGAAATGAAATATGAGAAGATATATTGTGACCTACTG
Source organism: Dinomys branickii (assembly GCA_004027595.1). Classification (NCBI taxonomy): domain Eukaryota; kingdom Metazoa; phylum Chordata; class Mammalia; order Rodentia; family Dinomyidae; genus Dinomys; species Dinomys branickii. The sequence continues at coordinate 13,433 of PVLD010025829.1, read as the reverse complement.
AAGTTCTCATTTTCAGGGCATTCATTCTAGATTCCAGGTACAAGAGAAGCAAACACCACCTATAAAGTTACTAACCACTAATGAGCTGGTCACCTATAAAATGAATCCCCATCTCAAAGTTCCCTGGCCCCTGGATTCATTCCCTACTGATCTGATCAGCATCTTAATCTTTTTTGAATATCCAGTGTTTCTGGCCTGACTCGACCCAAAGTCTACCATGCCAGCGCAGGTACCTGAAACTTAACCAGTTGTCAAGGTTACATTTTTAAGTCTCCAGTAGCACTAAAATGCATTGTTCATGAATATAAAGCTTCAGTTAGATGTGTTCCCTCTGCCAGCCCTATGAGAAGAAAAAGTCCTGATGAAAACATAAAATGCAGTCAGCTGAGCTTAGAACTCAGTTTTGCGTGAGATCAGCCGCTCAGATTTTCATATAGTATAGATGATTTCCAAATTCACGTGTGTAAAAGTGAGGAAAGAAAAAGCGGGCTTGAAGTGATTTCAGCAGTAAATGCTCTGAGAACCAAGGCGGTCCTCCCTCTCTGAGACCCCTCGTTTCTCAGCCTCGAGGTAACCTTTTTAAAAAACAAGGGGTTTATGGGTTAGCATCATTTTTTGGCCCCTTGAGGAGTTTGGCTTTCCCAGAGAACAACACAAACCACCATTCCAGTAGCGATTCCTGTGGGACAGAGTATGAGCTTATCAACTCTAATATCTCTAATAGCAAAACAGGAAAGGGAGACGGGGCACGGGTTGAGGGAGAATAACCGAGGACTCCTGCTAAGGGGGGACACATTCCCACTGAAGAGTCCACAGTCCTAGAATTCTTGCCTCAAGTATATACAGGAATCATCCAGTGACACATGTCTGAGGGGATATGCATACCCTGATTTGAACAGTGCAGAATGTATACATGCATGGCGATACCACACAGCACTCCATAGATATGTATAAATTTTATGTCATTTTAAAAATAAAAGTAAAGGGCTGGGGATATAGCTCAGCAGCATGAGCCCCTGCCTGGGAAGTGCAAGGTCCTGAGTTCGATTTCTGGCCCAGGAACCAAAAAAATAAAAGTAAATGTTTTTAAGTAATACAAATGCTTTCTAGTAATTCAATCCACTCTGATAAGGCCTCCATCCTTCCCTGTTCATTTTTAATAAGGTTTTAAACTTAAAATATTTTCAGTATCTTTAAAAAAAACTTTCCATGTGCATATTAAAAACCTATTTAAATTCTAGTTTAAAGATATCTTGGGGGGGGCAGGACCTGCTTCTTTGCCAAGGGCACTTTGGTTGCTATTTTCTATTTACAAGAAAGGCTGTATTTCCATGTCTTAGCAGTGAGAGAGGCATAAATGAATAAATTAGAATTTGCCTACATTTAAATCTCATAACCTAAACTACTAGACAGCTGACTCTAATTGATTTATTATTGCTCACAGTTGTTTGGCCACCATAGCCAAATGTTAAAGAAAATGATAAGTTAGAAACCCAAAAATGACACCGTGGTGCCCCACTTTTGAACTCAGAACTCTTCCACTGATCTGTGATGAGGATTTTCTTCTCTTCTGCGCTCAAAGAAGTCTGTTTGGTATACACAGTGCATTGTCAACCACCTTTTGGAGGTTCTGGGCTCTCGTAAGTTGGAGTTAGACATTAACCATAATTTACCTCTTTAGGTAAAAGCCAGAAACATCCAGGTATACCAGAAGTATCAGTGACTTCATGACTTCTGAGAGACCTGCGAACCATCCCTCCCAACATGAGCAACAACTCTGGTGCCTACATCGTGCTTTGGTAGACATTATCATTTCATCAGGATACAGATTCGTTTTTCTTACTGGGCGTACAAAAGACTACATGTCTTCACCTTCGTGTACTTAGGAGACACTAACTGGTTCTGGTCACCAAAGTGTGAGCAGTGACTCGCGTCCCTTGTAAGCTGAGCAAGTGACAAGCTCCTGGACAATTGCTGGGTCCCACCTCCACCTTCTCTCCTACCTGACGATGATGAGGCACTGCGATGCCGCAGCCACTGTCTTCGCCGTTTGGTCCGTCTGCGACTCAGTGGGGCAGAGATGCACCCGACACAACACTCGATCCCATCACCCGCCCACCCAAACTGGGTGTACGGCTGGAGCAAGAAAGAAAGCTTCATGTGTTAGGCCAGTGAGACCTGGGATTAAGGTGTTACTGCAGCATGGTATATCCTCTGCTGGCTACCAAGTTATCTGTTGTCGCAATTAAATAATATGCGTCTCAAGGCATTTCTTCTGTGTGACTCGTACATCCATGGATCTCTTGATTTTTCATGAGAAAAGTCATCCTCACTTATTCCTTCATTCTCCAGACTTGACTTTGGCTTCAAGGAGAAAAAGGATTTGGAAGATAGAGAAAGGGAAAGACCCTTCCACACAGAGAAACAGGCTGAATTATTCTGATCATCACAGGACACTCTAACACAGAGATACACACTCCAAAACCACCTTCTTCTTCCACTCCCTGCACATACACGTTACTTCATAAGCATATTCCTGTGCTGAAAATAGATGATGAAAATCAGAGATGTTTCATTTCAACTTGATCCTCCCACAGTAGATGGGGAATAGTCACAAATCCTGGTCAATAATGCGCGTGGGTATTAAGTAAGGAGGTGTTTCTCCCCCTCTGCACCTGACTTCACCAAGCCAGCTTCTTGAATATTTGTGTGGAGGCACAGCCACCCAAAAGGGGCTGGGGCTACTCCACAAAAGTCAGTTTACCACTTAACTTGGGCTATCCCGATGTCCCCATCACAAATATTTCTGAAAAGTTTGAAAGTAGAACAGAAAACTTTCAAGGGTAACAGTTTCAATAGTGGTTGGTTGTGTGTCTCTGTGTGGCTAGAGATGGAAAAGCAGTGTGTTTACGAGATCTGTGTCTGAGTGTTATAGTACATGTATATAGGGTAGTTAGGTATAAGAAATGTCATTATTGCTGGACGTGGTGGCGCACGTCTGTAATCCCAGCACTCAGGAGGCTGAGGCAGGAGGATCATTGTGAATTCGAGACCAGCCTGGGCTACAAAGTGAGCTCAAAGGCAACCTGAACTGCATAGTGAGATCTTGTCTCCAAAAGACAAAAACAAAAAAACAGAAAAGTCATTATTATACTCATCACTGACCTGAGAAAGGCAGTGGGAAGAGAAACAACTTCTGTATTTTCTTAGGGCAAAACAGATTCAATGAAATATTTTTTTAAGTGGAAAAGTTATACATTACATAGAAAGGTAGCATTATACAGAAAATTTAAAATTTTTTGAGGATTTAATGTGTCCCTAACATCATGATTTGCTACGGTCTGAATGTTTGCATCCTCCTGAAATTCATATGTTGAAATCTAATCATGAATGTGATGTTATTATTTAGAGTGAGCCTTTCACAGGCAAGTAGGGAGCCCTCTCCTCTCCTCTGCCCATCCCTCTCCCCTTTCCCCTCCTTTCCCTCCCCTCTCCCTCTCCCTCCCTGTCTCCCTCTCCCCTTCTCTCTCCCCGCCTCTCCCTCTCCCATTTCCCTCTCCCTCCCTCTCTCTCCCTCTCTTTCTCTCACTCTCTCTCATCTCAGCGTGTGTCTACATCTTGAATATTTTTGTACCCTCCTCTCGTCTGTATTCCCTCCATCTGAATGAACTCACCCACATCCAAGACTTCAGCGGTGTCCTCTGTGTTAATGACCTCCATTCCAGATTCCAGCTCAAGTCTCTTGCAAAGATTCCAGTCCCCGTATTCTCAGTACCTATCAGGCATCGCCTCTTGACTGTCCCAAAGGAGCCTCTATTTCAGTACATCCATTCATCACCTTGCTCTGGAAGTCTGTTCTTCCTCCTCCTCAGTTGCTGGAACAGAGAAACTGCATCACACAGTTACCCAAGTCCTACCAATCCTGTTGAAGGCACTGAATTAGATAGAATTATTATAGGCAGTCAGGGCTGGGCGCTCAAAGGAGCCAGTATGGAGGAGATACTTTGCAACTGTGAGGGAGACCAGCACTCCCACTGTGGACTAGACCTCAAGGTAAAAGATGGAACAAATGCACCCACAGACTTCCCTAGAGATGGACATCGGGGATTGATATCCTAAATAGGTGTCAATCACCTTGAAAAAGCCAGGGAGAGTCCCTGACCCAGCCCCCGACAGGAAAAGCCCGTTCTGTGCTCATGCTTGCTTGCTGTGTGCTGTCTTCCCTATTTGATACTGATTTAATCAATTTTACCTGAGCAATTATACACATAATTATTGATTGACCAGAGTTTTGTCCCACCTCCTGCCCACCTTGTGATTTCCCATTTTTCCCCACCTTGGACCCGCCTCACCTTGTTGTTTTGCTCAATAAAATCCCTAGAAAAGCAGATTCCTTGGCAAACCACTTGGAACCACTTCTGTCTCTCTCTTGGACAGAAGCTTGCTTTCCCTCAATAAACATACTCTGCTCTTAACCTCCATTGTTCCTAAAATTCATTCTTCAATTTCAGAGAACATGGACTCGTCCCAGATGTCTAGCAGGTTGGGCATTTCTCTCCCCTATTTCTTTGTCCCTGTCTCCAAAATGTTTCTCAAGTCTCTCTCGCCTTGCTAGTTTAAGCCCACTTTGGGTGGGTGCTTCTAAAATGAGCCCAGGGCCTTCACCCCAAGCCACACTACAATCTCGGCCCTTTTCATTTTTACTTTTCGAGTCAGGAACTTGCTAAATTACTACATTATCCAGCCTGGTCTCAAACTTATGATCTTCATGACTCAGCCTCCCAGGGTGCTGGGATTACAGGCATGTGCTACTTTTTTTTCTAAGTCATATTTTTTATTTTAAAGAGAAAAAAATAACAAAATAACAACAACGAAGACAAAAACAAAACAACACAAAAACAATAAAAATGACACAAGATTTCAAAACAAGTTGACAGGAATTAACAATGCTTGTTATATTACATATTGTTATCTTCAACAAAGTTGCTCAGATTAGCAGGTGTAAGAATGCTAATTTCCTATCACCTTGTTTTGAAATTCTGTATCATTTTTATTGTTTTTAGGTTGTTTTATTTACATCTTTGTTTTTGTTTTTTTGTTATTTTCTTTAAAATAAAAAGTATACACACACACACACACACACATAACATACACACACACACACACACACATAATATATACACACACACAAAAGGTTGCACTACTTTCCTAGCCACTTTTTCTTCCTTAGGTTATGGCAAGTCCTCGATTATCACCAGACTTGTTTCTTCCAATTTACTCTCCAAAATTTTTCAAGTTCATTTTTCAGTGCAGATCTTATTTCTTGCCTTCTGAAAATACTTTAAGAACCTCATGTAACTATCCAGACAGAGTCCGCTTTCCTTACCAAGGCCTGCAAGGCCCTGTGGTCTAGTCCACTACCAGGTAACTGTCAGAGTTGCACCTCGCCACCCACTCATTTGCATGCAGTCCTCTAGCTGTGTTGTATTTCTCTGAAATTTCCTGAGTGTTAAAATGTTTTCTATGTGTTCATCCTTCCTCACAATCTCAAAATTGTCTTTACTTATCCTCTCCCCTTAGGGGCCGGGAATATAGCTCAGCAGCACAAGCACTTGCCTGGCAAGTGCAAGGTCCTGAGTTTGATCCCCAGTACCAAAAAAAAAAAAAAAAAGAAAAAGAAAACTATTTATCCCCTCCCCTGCCACTTATAGTAATTTTTTATGTTTTTCAAATAAGTAGAAAGCAGCATGTGAATTTTTATCAAATTATTATCTTTTAAAAACCCATAACAAAAGAATGTTACCATACTTTTTAAAAATTAGATAAAAATATTAATAATCTAAGAGAGAACTGCACATAGGAGAAGGCTAAAAGCATCTAACTCCCATATAAAATACCAACTTCCAAGGAAACAGACAGTTGTAATAGCAGCAACTGCCCAGATTTCAGGCGGCAAAGTTTCATAATTTATTATGATCAACTAGATAGGAATCTCTGAATTGTCAACTTGAAATGTATTGACCTAAATGAAATAATACTGCAAGTACATTACACCCTTAGATTGTGATTATTTGAACACTTAGTACAAACAGTTATAAAAAGGATTTATTAATAAATCAGCAGCCTCTGTGAACATATGCTTTCCCAAATGATGTAACTCCAGTCACAAAATAAATCTTTAAATCTAAGACAGCTATCACCATGTTCTAAGCAATAATTTTATATTATCATAAAATCAGAAGAGATATAACTGATTTTTCGAATATAAAGAAAATGTTTATGATAATAAAGGATTATTAGAAAATACAGGTTTTGTTTTAGAATGATGCTTGATAAAAATTCACATGTTCCTGGGGCTGGGGATATAGCTCAGTGGAATAAGCACCTGCCTAGCAAGCACAGGGTCCTGAGTTCGATTCCCAAAAATTCACATGTTCCTTTCTATTTACTTTAAAACAAGAGAAAAAATCTAACACAGTAAATGGCCCCTAAGTCTATTCATAGTGCCTTACAAATAAAAATTTATTATCAAAAGATGGTTACACCCTCAGCTCATTCAAAGAGCTCCTCCTGCTATTTTTCCAAAATATAAAAGGAATCTGAAAAGAAGTACTTCTGAAGCACCAAAGCCTTACAAAATCCAGTGGATGGAACAAAAGTTGAAAGCCTCTCTGAGTTCCTGGAGCAGGATGGACCACAGGTCAAAGCATCACATGAGCAAAACTTCCGGGTTTATCCTTGGGGACTTCCCCTCCACACACACACCCAAGCTTCTCTGTCTAGGAACCATGCTTATCTGCCACTTTACAGGAGCTTTCTGATAATAAAATCCTAACTCAAGAAACGCAGCTCAAATAAGAACATAGCAGGCATATGATACAGCTGTGGGAGAGAATGTCTGAAAAAGGTACCTCTTCCCATGATCCTCGAACACTCCTTCAAGGACAATCTGCATTCTGAACACACACCTCTCAAAGAGGAAATGAACAGTATAATTCAGGCATTAAAAAATTATTTTTTAAACCAAGGTCTTAGTTATAAGTTCCTAATTAATTCTACTTGTTGTATTAATTTCTGATGGTTTTGGTGAGTGTATACTAGATTCTGTTTCTCAATTTATGGGCATGAGATCACACATCCAACTACAAAAAAATAAACAAGAAATGCAGTAAATAAGGTTGGAAGGCTGCACCCCAAACTTAACAGTTGGAAAGGAAAGGGAAGGTTCCTCAGAATGGGAAGCCTCAGTGAATCTGTCTGGGAGCCTGAGACCCTGTGCTCCACCCCTGCCACCATCATGGAAAGGTGCCTCAGACCCAGGAAGCCTCAGTGAGCTACCTAGGAACCCCAAACTCTGTGCTCCAACCCCTGCCACCATCATGAGAAAGACTCTGGGATGCACAAAGCCTCAATGTGCTTTCTCGGAGCCCAAAACCCCATGTTCAACCTACTGACACCATCACAGGAATGATCCTGAATAACCAAAAACCTAGGGAGATTTGAAAATGACAAAAAGAGGGGGTGAAATGCAATCTCATCCCTCCACCCCATCCAGAATAGGTCCAGTAAATATCAGCATGGAAGAACATGGAAGTCACATACCTGAAATCTCTGAAATGATAGCAACTGAAATGAAAAACCAACTCCATCAGACTATAGAAGAAATCAGATCAGAAATAATCACTCAGGTTAAAAAAAAAAGAAATGACAACCATAATGAAAGAATTGCTGGGAATATCAAAAGAAGATATAGATTTTTTAAAATAGAGGAACAAGAAAAATGATGTAAACTTTGAATGAACAGTATAGGAAAGAATTAGAATACATAAAACAAATTCAAAGAGATATTCAGGAAATTAAAAATTCCATTGAAAGCTGGCAAAACCACAAGAACAAAGCAGAAGACAGACTTTCAAATCTTGAAGACAGCACTGCAGCTAGGGATTGTGAAAGGAAAGTTCTCTTAAAGGAACCAGCAAACAACAACACAACAGCTTCAAGATGAGGCAAAGAAAAACAATATGAGACTGGTAGATGTCAATGAAAGAACAGGAGGCAACATGAATGACTTAAGAAGACTATTTGGGGAAGTAATAGAAAATTTCCCAAACATGGGAGAAGAAACTGACATACAGATAGGTGAAGCATGTACAACTCCAATTAGCCATAACCAAAATAAATCTACAACCAGACACATAGTAATCAAGTTCACAGAGTCAGCAAAAGACCAAAATTTTAAAAGCTGTTAGGGAAAAGAAACAGATGACCTAGGAAGAAAACCCATCAGAACCACAGCAGATGTCTCCACACAAACCATCAAGTCAAGAAGAGATTGGAGCACAGTATTTCAGGTCCTGAAAGAAAACAACATTCAACCCAGATTGCTGTACCCGGAAAAACTATCTTTCAAAATTGATGGAGAAATAAAATACTTCCATGACAAAGATGAACTGAAGAAACCCATGACCACCAAACCAACCCTACAAAGAGTACTGAAAGCTATTCTACAAAGAGATAAAAGTGACCACAATTTCAAGATCAACAATAGAAAAGGACAACCAACCAAGGTAAGCAATTAAACAGAAGGGTAAGAAAAGAACCAACAGCAGGAAAATAACATGACAAAGATAAGCCAAAATACATCAGTAATAACCACTCATGTAAATGGCCCCAATTCACTCATCAAAAGAAACAGACTGGCAGAGTAGATCAAGAAACAAAATCCAACAATATGCTATATACAAGAAATGTATTTAATTTGAAAGGAAATTCATAGATTCAAAGTCAAGGAATGGAGAACAATACTGAATGTGACAGGAACCCAGCAAAAAGCAGGAGCAGCTATTCTGTTTGCAGACAATGTGAACTTCAAACCAATAATGATCAAAAGAGAGAAAGATCACTACATTCTTGTTGAGGGAAAACTTCAAAAGGAAGAGATAACAATCACAAATATATATGCACCAAATATAGGACCATCCAAAAAATATAAGGCAAATTTTAACAGATGTGAAAAATCAAATAAGTAGTAACATGATTATAACAGAAGATTTTAAAACACCATTGTCACAAAGAGATAGATCAACTAGACAAAACATCAGCAAAGAAATAACAGAACTAAACCAAACTTGCGAACAAATAGACTTAGTAGATCATATACTAGCACATGGAACATTCTTGAGTAAATACAAAGGAACTGAAATTATCCTATGCATATTATCAGACCATAGTGCAGTGAAATTGGAAATTAATGACAAAAGAAACTGCAAAAATTGCATAAACATATGGAAACTAAATAGCACCCCTCTGAATAACTAATGGGTCACAGATGAAATTAAAGAAGAAATTAAAAAACATTTACAATCAAACAAAAATGCAGATACAAACTACTGGAACCTTTGGTATGCAACAAAAGCAGTCCTCAGAGGGAAACTTATAGCAGTGGATTTGCACAGGAAGAAAACAGAACAAGCCCAAAGAAACAACCTTATGTTACACCTCAAACTTCTAGGTAAAGAAGAGTAAATCAAGCCCAAAGCTCAAGGAGGGAGGAAATTATAAAGATCAAAGCAGAAATTAATGTAATTGAGATGAAGAAAACAATACAAAGAATTAGTGACTCAAAGAGTTGGTTCTTTGAAAAAATAAATAAAATTGATGAATCCCTAGCCAACCTTATCAAAAAAAAGGAAAGAAAAAACTCAAATCCATGCAATAAGCAATGAAAAGGGTGAAGTCACTATAGATCCTGTAAAAATTCAGAAGATCATCGATAACTACTCTGAAAATCTTTACTCTCATAGGATGGAAAACTCAGAGGAAATGGACAGATTTGCAGATATATATGAATTACCAAAGCTGAATGAAGAAATACAAAAATCCTGAGTAACTCAATACCAGGCAGTGAAATTAAGAATGTAATAAAAGAAAAAATTTGCCAATCAGGAAAAGCCCAGGTCCTGATGGATTTACAGCTGAATTCTAAAAAAAAATTTAGAGAAAATTTGATGCCAATTCTTCTCAAACTCTTTAATAAAATAGAAAGGGAAGCAATTCTCCCCAACTCATTCCTGGAGGCAAGTCTTACCCTGATACTAAAACCAGAGAAAGACCCAACCAAAAAAGAAAACTCTAGGCCAATCTGCCTAATGAACAAAGATGCAAACATTCTCAATAAAATACTATCTAATAGAATGCAGCAAATCATCAAGAAGATAATACACCATGACCAAGTGGGATTCATAGAAGGAATGCAGAGGTGCTTCAACATACACAAATCAATGAACACATTATATCAATGGAACTAAAGACAAGAATCACGTGATCATCTCAACAGATGAAGAAAAAGCCCAATACTTATTCATCATATTTTAAAAACCTACAGAAAATTGGCATAGAGGGCTTTACCTCAGTCTGGTAAAAGCCACCTATGACAAACCAACAGCCAACATCATACTAAATGGACAAAAACTGAAAGCTTTTACTTTAAAATCAGGAACAAGACAAGGATGTCCACTGTCACCACTACTATTCAACATAGTTCTGGAAGCATTATCAGGAGCAATTAGAAGGAGAGAGAAATAAAAGGAATAAGGATAGGAAAGGAAGAAGCAAAATTATCACTATCTGCAGATGACATGGTACTCTACATGGAAGACCCCAAAAACTCCACAAGAAAACGCTTTGAATTAATCAACACATTCCGTACTGTCACTGGATGCCAAGTCAACACTCAAAACTCAATAGCATTCCTATACACAAACAACAAATACACTGAGAGAAAAATTAATGAAACCATACCTTCCAAAATAGCATCCAAGAAATTGAAATATTTAGAATCAATCTAATGAAAGAAGTAAAAGATCTATTCAATGAAAACTACAGTACTCTGAAAAATGAGATCAAAGAGAATTTCAATAAGTGGAAAAATATTCCTTGCTCATGCATAGGAAGAACCAACATTATGAAAACGACCATACTACCAAAATTGTACAGATTCAGTGCAATTCCCTGGCAGCTTGAGTAAGCACTGCCTGTTCCTGGAAAAAATGGGACAAATCCACGGACTTCAGGACTCACCCCAAACTATGAATGTGAGCACCAAGAGGGTCTCCTTACAGCTTGCACAAATGAACCTTGCATGAACCCATAGTAACAAATTAGATGAAAAGCAGCAGACCAGGAGTCTGAAAAACAACAACATACTCTATACAGCAGACCCAAGAAAATCCTCCAACTCTATTCTAGAACTAATCTTTAAATTCAGTTCATACCATGAACTAACACAGTGAGAACGAGCCGGAGAGATTTCAAGTCCTCATACCAAGCATCGTAAGTTCGTCCAATGCCCAGCTGCAAGGGGTGGGGAACCGTAATACTGCAGATCAGGAGGAGGGAGGAGGAGAAGAAAGGGGCTCTGGCATCGAGGCAACGGGACAGAGCTGAATGGGTCACTGAGGGCATCCCGAAAGGGGCACGTGCCCCGTGGCTGCTCCACTGTGGGCCCCGCAGTGGCTCCACTGTGGGCCCCGTGGCTGCTCCACTGTGGGCCCCGCGGCTGCTCTGTTGAGGGCCCCGTGGCTGCTCTGCTGTGGGCCTCGCAGCTGCTCTGCTAAGGGTCCCACGGCTGCTCTGCTGTGGGCCCCGCGGCTGATCCGCTGAGGGCCCTGCGGCTGCTCCACTGTGGGCCCCGCAGCTGCTCTGCTGATGGCCCCGCGGCTGCTCCACTGTGGGCCCTGCAGCTGCTCCACTGACGGCCCTGCAGCTGCTCTGCTGTGGGCCTCGCAGCTGCTCTGCTGAGGGTCCCACAGCTGCTCCACTGTGGGCCCCGCTGAGGGCGCCCCACGGACTGGACCCGCCCCCACCCATAGCACAGCGACAGGGTGGAGCACGGTGGTCCACTGTGAGCATGGGTGCTTTTTGACTTCCGACCATGGCAGTTTGTATACACCCATGTATGCTATAGTATAGTCTGAGGCAGCTATATCTCTTCCCAAGGCGAGAGTCCAAGGATATAGATAAACCCAGGAGTACAGTTATTATCACAGGGAAGATAACTGATTGAGTGGTAGGGCAACGGAGATGAGGGAGGAGAAAAACGAACTGATCAAAAGGGCCATCATCTGTTTAACCTGAGTAACAAAGATGAAGGTAACATTATGTAGGACAGCATCCAGAGCTAATTCCCTTCTATGTTCTCTATAATTCTGTATTTCCTCAGTCGTTTTTGTATTAGCAGCAATGAAGATAACTTTATATTATACACCATCCAGTACAAATTCCCTACTATCTTATCTATAATTTGGTATTTCCTTTAATGTTTTTGTGTTAACTAATGTGAAGATAACTATGTAATACAACATCCAGTGCTAATTCCCTGCTGTATTCTGTATAACTTTGTATTTTCTGTATTGTTTATGGCTTTTCTGGTTCATATGTCTCCATTCTTTTGTCTTTAAAATTTAAAAAAAAAAAAATTAAAATAAATATCATCAGCTCTCCAAAATTCAAAGACCCAATCCAGAAATGGGCCTCTGAGATGAATACACACTTCTCAGATAAAGAAATACAAATGGCAAACAAATGCATAAGAATATGTTCAACATCATTAGTCATTCGAGAAATGCAAATTAAAACAACACCGAGATTTCCTCTCACCCTAGTAAGAATGGATATCATTAAGAAATCAACCAACAACAAATGCTGGTGAGACTGCAGAGAAATAAGAACTCTTCTGCACTGCTGGTGGAATTGCAGACCGGTGAAACCACTGTGGAGATCGGTTCGGAGATTCCTCAGCAGACTAGATATAGAGGTCCCATTTAATCTGGCTATTCTCTTTCCTTTCCCAGAAGAACTGAAAACATCGTATCACAGTGATATATGTGCATCCATACTTATAGCAGCACAATTTGTCACAGCTAAATTGTGGAAGCAACCCAATAACTATCCACTGAGGAGTGGATAAAAAATTGTGGTATTTTTATATAATGGAATATTATTCATCTATAAAGAAAGATAAACTCGAGGCTTTTACAGGTAAATGGTCACAACTAGAGACAATGCTCGTAAGTGAAATGAATCAAAACTGCATATGTAAGCAACATATTGTCTCACTAGTATAAAAACCTGAATGAATGAATAAAAATTAGGAGGTATGGGCTGGGGATATAGCTCAGTGGAATAAGCGCTTGCCTAGCAAGCGCAGGGTCCTGAGTTCGATCCCCAGTACCGCAAAAAAAAAAAAAAAATTAGGAGGTATGATAGACATTATGAAAAGAAAGGAAACTGCTCAAAAGTAAAGAGCAACTGGGATGAGGGAAAAGAGAAACGAAAGAAGGGGAAAGTATGTATGTACGTATATACAGAATAGCTAATATAGTTGTACTACAGAGTTCTATCGCTTTATTGAAAGGATTAGTTAATGATTAATT
>PVLD010025828.1:0-23129 GCA_004027595.1 Dinomys branickii | reverse complement strand
GACTAAATTTGCATGTCTGTATATGGGTCCATACATCTACAATTCGAAGATATCAATGGATAAAGCAACAACTACTGTTGAGACCATATCACCTTGTCTATAGATTAGTTGTGATTGTACTATTTTCTATGATAATGGGTGTCTGTTTGTCAATATGTTTTTTGTACTTTTATGTTTCTAAAATAAAAAAAAAAAAATAAAAAAAAAAATAAAAAAAAAAAGGAAATAAAAAATTACCCACTCTTATTATTGGGAAGTTCACAAGTCACAATACTTTAAGAGGTCTAAATATTCAGTATACTAAGATAGGTTAAAAACAAGATACTATCAGAGACATGGGATATATGCTAAACAATAAAATCAAATTTTAAAAACAGTAGTGGGCTTGCTTTGTTTTTAAATATATACTATTCCAGCATAAAGAACAGAACAAAATTCATAAAACTACTAAAATATTAAAACAAAGTATCATAAATCAGTTTTCTGATGTACATTCCCACAGAAATTGAAATGGAACCAAATCTAATTATCTAAAAACAAAGAGAAAACATTATATTCCAACATCTACTTAGCAAAAATCATTTTGTATGCAATTTTACTTTTTCTTTTTGACTAAAAAAAGATTTATGAGTTACAATTTTAATGTAGACTACCAGGAGACCCAGAAACTTACAGCTTTTTAGTAGCTGTTCTTTCAAAACTAAATTCAAACATTTATTAACCATCAACTACATTTAAAACATTGTGTTTAGCCACGCTTCTAATTCCAGCACTTGGAGGGTCGAGGAGGAGGGAGGACTGAGACCCGTCTGGGCCACACAGAGAGTGCAAGGCCACCCTGAACTACACAGGGAGACCCTGCCTCAAAAACGAACAACCCACCCACAAAACAAAACAAATCATTATGTTTAAAACATCAAAACAAAAGGGCAGACACAGGACCTTCTTCTGACCTCAAGGAATTTCCATTCTATCACAAAGTACCATTAACCATGCAAGTAACAGACACAAAGGATAAAATCCCAGGGGAAAAGTGGGAAGAAGGGAACGGACAGTGCAGCTAGAAGGCAGATCTGAAGCCTCGGAAGTGGCTCAGGCCTGTAATCCCAGGACCTAAGGAGACTGAGGCAGAAGGGTCTCAGATTCGTATCCTATCTGGACATAAAGAGGAGGTCGCTCCGCGCTAGAGCATCCCTGGGTTCCATTTCCAGTATCACTAACAAAGAAGAGGCAGATTTGAAATTGAAGAATTTGAAAAAAATGGCACTTCAAACCGAAGGATATGAGTGAAGAAAACATGGAAGTTCAAGCATCTCTTCAAGAGAATGGGCTCAGGAAGAGGCTAGATAGAATATCTGTAGAGACCCTTGAGACAACTTATCGAAATTAAACTTTTATTTTAGGGAGTAAAAAAAATCCCTGAAAATCTGGTTTAGGATCTATTCAGTTTGACTTCCTCTTAAAACAAGATGTGTGTGCCCCAAAGTAGCTGTATTATTTCAAATTTTTACAGAATTATTGTTGGGGATATAGCTCAGCCGCGCAACGCCTGCCTGGCAAGCTCAAGGTCCTGAGTTCAATTCCCAGTACCGCCCCCCAGTAAGGAACAGAATTACGTGAATTGATGACTTTGGTACTACATTACTGAAGAAACAGAATTTTAAAAGTAGGGTTAAAAATTCACACTACTGGGGCCAGGGATATAGCTCAGCGGCACAGTGCCTGCCTGGCAAGCACCAGGCTGTAAGTTCGATTCCCAGCACCAAAAAAAAAAAAAAAATAAAAATCACAGTACCGAGAACGTAGGCTTCCTAAACTGTGGAGGTCATCCACGGTGGAGTCCTCGGAAATAAGTATATCTACCCTAACTTCTTCTCCCCCTAAAGACCTTTTAAGTGAGAGCTCAGGAAAGCCAGTTTCTAAAATCCACAGACTCTTTAGGATATTGGGGAACAAACCGAAGATCAGAATTTCCAAAAGACCTATTAAAAACCCAACGTTCTTCCTCCAACTCACTTAAAAAATACCGGTTTGGGGGGGAGTGTAACTCAAGAGAGCGCGCGTTTAGACTTGGGGAAGCCCAATGATCCATCCCATCAACCAAAACTGAACAAAAATAACGCTCATTTCCTATAACTGTACAACTCCAGTATGAAGTTAGATGGCTCTGAAAACAAAACTGATCTATCTCCTCCAAAATAAAGTCAACCAATGGCAAAAGTAATTAGTCACCCTTAAACCTCCAAGGTGGGGTTAAAGCCCCGGGACGTTCATCTGTCGATGGAGCAGTGGTGTGTGCCCCTAACCCCAGCACTCCGAAGGAGGCAGGAGGATGTCAACTGTGTGTCCCGCCTGTAAGATCTCGTCTCAAAAACTAAAGCTAGGAAGCTCTGCGTTAGTAGAGTTTAATCTCCAGTACCAGAACAAATTTTAAATATAAAAATCCCAGCCGGGCATAGTGGCGTATGCCTGCACTTCCAGGAGGCTGAGGCAGAAACACCATCAAGTTTGAGCCCAGCCTGCCCAAGTTAGCGACACCCCGTCTCCAAAATGAAAAAATAAAAATAAAAGGTCAAGGCCCTGGGTTCAACTGTCCAGTACCCCGAAGTAAATAAATAAGGAAATAAAATCATCTGTCGGACCAACTCACTCCAAGCGTGCCCCACGATTGCGAATCACGGGGCAAACTTAGTTCCCTGCCCCGGACTCACCCGAACCAGGCCCGCGAACACGCGGACCACACGCCAACGCAAGACAGTCTGCGGGCGCTGACCGCCTCCTCGCGGGGAAGCCCCGCCAATGGTTCGGACCGCGGAGGAGGGCGACAGGGGAGAAGCCGCCAGAAGGGCGAGGATCTGGCAGCCGGCGCGGGAAACCAACGCTGACGCCTCCCAGCCATGTGCCGCGGCTCCGCGGGAACAGCCTTACATAACCGGCGCCCGGGCGCTCCAGCCTGCGGTACCGGTCGCCGCCCGCGCGCGCCGCCCCGGGCCCGATCTGCGCGTCCCTCGCGGCCGCGGCTCCCCGCGCGGAGGAGCGTCCGGCCTAGGCCCCGCACCGGAGGCCTGGGAGCCGCGCGAGCCGAGGCCGCGCCGACCTGCCCCGCCCCGCCGCGCGGCCCGGCCCGGCCCGGCCCGGCCCGGCTCCTGCGCCGCGCCGTACCTGAGAGCGCGCGCGACCCGGCCGCCGAGTCCGGGCGCCGGGCGAAGCGCAGGTCCGTCACAGCATCTCCCGAGAGGCGCGGGCTGGGCGCGCGCTCCTCCGATCGCAGGCCTGGGGCCCGCACACCGCTCAGCTGTGGAGACGCAGCCCTCCCCCGCCTCCTCCCCCTCCTCCTCCTCTCAAGACTCCGCCACCTCGGGTCGGAAAGCGCCGGCGCAGCTCAGCGCATTAGCCCGGGCGAACCGAGGGAGTCCAACACACACCCGAGCGGGGCGGGAGGGGGCGGAGGGGGTGGAGGGGGCGGGGCGGCCCAGGAGGGAGGGGACGCGGGGAGAAGATCGCGGCCTCTGGGAGCGACGTTCTCGCGAGCGTTCCGGACCCGGGTGCCGGTTCCGCGGGAATTTCAAACTTCCTGTGGAAGGAGGTGGGGGCAAGGGAAGAGAAGTAGCGTAGGGAAGAGAAGTAGCGTGGGGAAGAGCGGCTCGGTTACGTAAAATAGGGTCTCCTCGCCCACGGAAGCTACTGGCGAGAAAGACTACGAATCCCACAGTGCCCTGCGCGTGGGGCGGCTCAGAAGTCGCGAATGGTGATCTGCTCCTGGTGGACGAGTCCTGGCTGGCCGAGGGACCCTCCCGGGAGCGTCCCTGAGTTATCGGCAGGCCCTTCTTGCAGCGGTCCAGTGCTAATCTTTTCTTCATTGGCAGCTACATTTGGCCTCCGTGTTTTTCTTTCCGTGCCCGCTTTCAGGTCCCAGTGGGGCACTGGGCTTCTTGGGAAACTTTTTGCCCTTTCTGTATTTTTTTGAAATATCCTAGTGCTTTGGTGGTCAAAGGTACTCACCCACACCTCATCTCCGTCTAGCCTAATCTTGTTCGTCAGCACCTGGTATTGGGGTGTAGTTCTGTGTGCTTGGTATGCACAAGACCGTGGGTTTAATTCCTAGCACAGGAAGAGAGAAAAATAAAGAAAGAAGAAATTACCCCAAATCTGTTACGTTTTTGATTCACTATCTTACTCTGAAACACGTTTCAAACAAATACATGTGTAATGCGTCCAGAACACTTTGTAGCAAATAAAAGGATAATAACATAGCACAAAGAAGTACTAGCAGGCTAGCTACTATTTATCACTAAGGTATAGCCGTTTCTGTTACCTCTCGCCATGTGCTTTTTGAGAAAAGCCTTTCAGAAATGTAATTATCTTCCTTTTTTTCCCATAATTTTTGTTCTTTTACCGACAATAACCTCCAAGGAGCCCTACGGTAAGTTGTCGCAGGGAAGGAGTTCGGTGTGTGAGAGGCTGCTGCTGTAGGTGGTAAAAGAATTAACCAAATAGTCCAGGAATTTAGAAAAGTTAGGTGTGTCGATGCAGCGGATGAGGCTAAGAGAGGACCGCGCTGCCAGGGTGAAAGGCTAAGATTTTCATAAAGGTTTGAGGACATGAAAAGGGTATGGAGTGATCAAAAGAAGCATCGGGAAGGCTCTCTCTAGGTCACCCTGCCCTCTGTTGTTTCTTAGGAGCACCAATAGTACGTTAATAGTTACACATTAAAGGTGCCAATTTAACATGGTCCACTGCTTTGGTTCTCACAAAAGAGCCCTGAGGCTCAAAATAAGGACTTTGTGAACACCTGAGTTTTCAGCCCATTTATACTGCTAGTGAGCTGTGTGACATGAAAATCAAGCAACCTTTCTGGGCTTCTGTTATCACGTCTGTAGAGCAGAGGAGACTGGATTCGATGATTGATTCACTGGACAGACATCTGTTAATCTTGCGGTAAGGTCCATCCCACTTGTAAAATTCAAAACTCTATCTCATCATAAATTGCCCTTCTACCTGGTCTTTCAGATTTTACTTTTTCCTTCCATCATCACCAACAGACAGACTTCTCCTTGACTGTCTATAACTCAAACCAACCCCACCTGCATCATTTGCGTACGTGCTTCCTGAAAATCATTTCTTTTGCTCTACTGCAAATATGCTTCGCCTCCCAGCCTCCTCCCCCAACTAAATCTTAACATCTGCCAAGGACCAACTCAAGCAGCTTTTCTCTCCCAGCTCTCCCCTTCAGCTCCAGCCCACATGAATTACTAAAAACTTAAATTGAAAATAGACTGGCTGTGTTATTTCATGCCAGCTTCCCTTTTTACTGCTGACACACTCTCTCCACCCACGACCCTCAGCCCAGCTATCCTGGCAGCACAGACTGCATCTTTTGAGAATGCTTCCCTTATACCTGGTGCTTTTTAAACTTTAATTACTTTGTCAACTAAATTTCCACGTACATCTTTAAATTTTGTTTTCTTTTAGGCATTTAGGCATAGGCCAGGTTATATTAATTCATTTCAAGAGATATTAATGGATGTCAAGTGAAAAAAAAATCTGAGTTTCATAGTCCAAGGAGTTTGAGGCAAAGCTAATTAATACAATTAATTAATTAAACTTGTTTTCTGTGTTTTGTTTGTTTTTTTGTTTAATTTTGGTACTAGGGGGTTGAACCCAAGGTTTTTTATGCTGAGCTATATCCCCAGCCCTTTTTTATTTTTTATTTTGAGACTGTTGCTAAGTTGCTAAATTTACCAGGCCGGACTCCAACTTGGGATCCTCCTGTCTCTGCCTCCAAGAGTTCTGAGATTGCAGATGTTTACCACCTTACCTAGCCTAAACATTTCTTTCATCTAGTACTCCACTGCCTTTAGTATGCTTGCATTTCCCCGAAGCTGCTCAACCATGGCACTCACTTATACTTGGGGAATGTCTTGCCTCTTTAATGTTCCACAGAATAGGTTTTGGTAAACACAGCTTCATAATTTTCTTATTGGAAGAAGCACAGAGTAGTGAAACAAATGTGATCATTTGGAGCCAGACAAACGGATTTTTATGCCTTTCAGAACTGCTAGCAACATGACTCTAATCTGGTTACTTCACTCTCTGAACCCATTTTCTCAACCAGGAAAAAAAAGGCAATGTTACTGTACTTCCTTTGCAGAATTGTCATAAACATCAAGGGAAAGAAAGTGCCTAGCTCAGAATCTCATCCTTTTCTCACCTGTATGGTATAAATTACAACACATTGGTAAAAGTTCTAGAAAATGGTAAAAAGTAGTGAAGCCCCTCATGCTTTCATTTGACCTATTTTACCCAGGTATTGGTGGTGCCCACCTGTAATCTCAGTACTCGGGAGGCTGAAGCAAGAGGATCATTATGAGTTTGAGACCAGCCTGGGCTACAAAGTGAGCTCAAGACCAGCCTGAACTGCAAAGGGAGGCCCTGTCTCAAAAAAAAAAAAAATTGACCTATTGTATTCAAGAGGCAATATTTCAATTCCAATCCAGCATCCCAAGAGTGACTGATTTCAGAGAATTTGTAACTTAATCGAAATGCAGTAAATTAGACTTCTGATTTTGCAAAGAGATAGGGGAAAGTTATTACTTTTCTTTGTCAACAACAAAAGTAAGAGTTTGTCTCACAGGTAATTGTCTTCATCCTAACAGCTACATTTTCATCATTTTTGTAGCGATTATTGACTATAACAAACAATTTCCGCCCTGTCTCTTCAGTTGATAATAAACTCAGTGAATGAAGAGTCATACTTTTCTTTGTTCCCACTACACTTCCGGTAATAGCATAGTAGCTGACATAGAAATAAGTGCTGAGATAATTGTTTAGTGGGCTGGAGTGTACCTCAGAGACAGAGCACTTGCCCTGCATGTACTAGGCCTGCGGTTCCATCCCCAGTGCAGATGATACACAGATATATAGATAGATAAGTATATGAGTAAGTACTTGTCAATTTCCTGATTCAAAGCAAAATATACACTGTTAGATTAAAAGAGATTCAAGAAATATGCTAGCCCAAATACCTCATGTATAGATGGAAAATGAGTTCTTAAGTGCTTTCTTACAAATATATTTGGATGGATTTGATTTTTTGTTTTGTTTTGTTTTTAAAATAGACATAAAAGGAAAGGCGGAACATTATCTCTAACGTCTTATGCCTCGCCTGAGCCTGAGAAATTGACATAAGAGAGATTAAGAGATAAGCACATTTGTATGTGTAAGAGTTGTGATCAAAAGTGTGATGCAGGGGTTGGGGATTTAGCTCAGTGTCATGGCGCCTGCCTGGCAAGCACAAGGTGGTGAGTTCGATTCCCAATGCCAAAAAAAAAAAAAGTGTAATGCATGCTTAAATTGTTTTTCTAAGGTGATACACTAAAAGACACACTACCACTAATCCTGCTCAAAATACGTTCCCTCTTTTCAAAGACATTGAACGCATTGTCCTTGCCATATTCTGAAGCAGTTCTGGAAGTCCTCCTTTGTGAATGGCATTTGCTGTGCTGTCTTCACTGCCCTGAGGTCCTGAATCAATCCAAAACGTTCAGCTGTCATAGTGAATTTGACTTTGGGGAAGGGCCAGAAGTTACATACAGATGTCAGATCCAGTGCATTAGGTGGGGTGATGGGGGGGAAGCTTTTATTTATTTATTTATTTATTTTCCGGTACCAGGGATTGAACTCAGGACGTTGCGCTTGCCAGGCAAGCGCTTATGCCACCGAGCTATACCCCCAGCCCCTGGGGGGAGCTTTTATATGACAGCTTTATAATCTTTTCTCAGATTTCTGCTGTTTGTATGATTCTGAATTTTCTTATTTTGAAGGGACTAATTTTAAGGTTAGAAAACTACCTTTCTTCACATTTGTCACAGTTTTATAAAAGTTCAATGCACTTAGCAAACTTCAGGTATTAAATATGTATATAACACATTACTCTGGTCAAAAGTGTAAGTAACAAAATATACCCTCACTACACATTTTCCCATAAAACACACATGCACACACATGCAAACAGACACACAGTGCTGGAGATCAAACCCAGAGCCTCCTATATACTAAGCACACACTCTGCTAATGAGTTACACCCTCAGCCCCCACACTTATGTTCCTGAATCATTGGATGGTTTTTACATAATTGAGATGATTGACACAAAATTAATTATGCAATCTTTTCATCCTATTTCAGTCACATATAAGTGGCCTCTTCAGGGGGGCAGCTTTTGTAAAATAGATACTTGATATATTTTCAACTCCCTTTTTTGCAGTGCAAGGGGTAGAATCCATGGCCTTGCACATAATGAAGCAAGTACTCTCCCACCGACCCTCTCGAAAAATCTTTAGTATATAAAGTTGGGAAAATATTACAACAGATTAGACAGTGGGGAACAAGCTCCAAAACAGAAGGGCGGAGAGGAACACACCAGAACCACAGTGTAAAAATTACTCTCTCTGAGTTAGTATTGAAGGATTGGGAAAGATCAAGAGCTTTTCGGTTTGAAGATGACAAGAGTTCAAAGAATAAAATACAATCCTGCTAACTCTGCAAGACTGGAGTCATGCTGCAGAAATATTAAAGGACAAAATGATATGAGAAGCAACTTTGGAAGACTCCAGTATAATTCCAGTTTACTTGGAAACCATGTGTTATGTAAAATAAATAGGCTATTCAGTGGCAATTGCAGGTGGATTTTGCTGATGTTATTTAATTAGAATCGTGTCTTCCATTTGGTATTTTGGGGGCACACTTCAGATCCACACACTGTCCACCTCCTGGAGAGGAGTCAATCTGAAATTGTATCTCCTTGCTTCATACTACCTTCACCATCTCCCACCCTAGGCCTTCAGGGACTCACAGGCCAGGACAAATCAGAGTGAACTGTGCCCTATTCTAGACCACAGGGTTACTCTTCGTGCACATGACTGAAAGGGGGCATTCTCTTGTGATGTCTTGTGGATGCATGAAAGACTTATG
Organism: Dinomys branickii; assembly: GCA_004027595.1. Classification (NCBI taxonomy): domain Eukaryota; kingdom Metazoa; phylum Chordata; class Mammalia; order Rodentia; family Dinomyidae; genus Dinomys; species Dinomys branickii. The sequence goes on along the minus strand of PVLD010025828.1, from coordinate 14,158 downwards.
TACTAGAAGATGAAAAGCACTGAATTTGGGGAGGAAAAGGTATAACTTTATTGCTTTGTAGTATAGCTTGAGGTCAGGTGATGTGATGCTTCCTGCTTTGTTCTTTTTGCCTGTTATAGTTTTGGGTTTTTGCAAAGGGGAACAATATCATACAGGACACATATTTTATAAGATGATTTATAATAGTTGCCCAAAGAATCACATACAGGAGAGTGCAGGAAATCTGTCCACACACTAAAGACTAAAGAATCTAGTGGAAGGCATAGATCCCACAACAATGTCCTGCATGAGTTCAGCTGAAAACCCAGAGCCCATAACAATGCTTCCCATGAATTCAACTGGAGGCCTAGAGCCCATGACAATGTTTCATGCAGGCCTATTTCACTGATCTGTGCTGGGAAGGTCCAAAGGTCAGTGGTGGAACCTAGAAAATCTGTGCCATTTAACTGTTTGGTTAATCTTGCATTCTTACATCTGGTAACCTGAGCAACTTCATTGAAGATAGCAATATGTAATACAACAACCACTGTTAATTCCTATCATTTTGTTTTGAAACTTTGTCTCATTTTTATTGTTTTTGCTTTGTTTTTTGTCCATGTTGTTGTTATTTTGTTATTGTTTTTTATTCTATTTAAAATAAAAAAAGAAAGTCTGTGCCAGCAGGGTGAAGTATCTATGCTAGCAGGCTAAGGGATCTGCACTGGAGCCGGGAAGCGATGCTCAAAGTAAGCTCCCCCAAAAAGTACCATAGCCATCCTCAGTGACAGCAAGGTCCTGAACTCCTGCAATGATGAAGACAACTGAATTCCCATCAGGAAAGCCAACACAGCAAGATTCTCCAGGAGACTGAACAGGGCACCATCTTCCCCTCTGGAGCCAGAAAGTGATGCTCTAAGTGAGGACCAGGGCTCCCCCAAAGTGAACCACAGCTATTCTCAGCAACAACAAGGTTCCAAGCTCCTCAGACAATGAGAACAGCAGAGTTCATCAGGAAAGCCAGCATGACAAGCTCGTCCAAGAGAACTAACAGCTCCTTACAGCACCCAACAGCTTCTACCAGCTCCTAATAGCCTCACTTAGCTCCCAACAGCCTCTCTTGTTCTTCTCCAGTTCTGCCTCTTATGCTGCTGACAACAGTCCTCAGGTAAGCCTTCCAAATGCAGCACCACACTTACACAGTTCAGCTGGGTGTCACAAGTTGACCACCAGTTGTCAATCCACTACATTGCCTCAAATTGTTTTTGCTATTCTGTGTCTCCTCAGGTCCCATATAACTTTAAGGGTTCTTTTCCCTGTGCCTGTGAAGTATTCTACTGGTATTTGATTGGGACCACATTGAATCTGTATAATAGTTTTGGGAATATGGTCGTTTTGGCAATATTGATTCTGCCTATCCAGGAGCAGGAAATTCCTTTCCATTTTCAGATGTTCTCTTCAATCTCCTTTTTCAGAGTACTGTAGTTTTCTTTGTGGAGGTCTTTCACTTCTTTAGTTAGGTTAATACCTACGAATTTAATTTTTCTTGATACTACCATGTATGGTATTGTATTTATAATTTTCTTCTTGTTAGTTCATTATTTGTATACACAAATGCTGTTGATTTTCATGTGTTGATTTTGTATCCTACTACATAGCTGAAGTTGGTTATTAATTCTAAGAGGTTTTTGGTGGAATTCTTTGGATCTTCTATATACAGTATCATGTCATCTGCAGAAAATGATAATTTGAGGTATTATTTGCCTATATATATATCGCTTTTATTTCTTTCTCTTGCCTGATTGCTCTGGCTAGTGTGTCAAGTACTATGTTGAATATAAGCCATGATAGTAGGCATCCTTGTCTTGTTTATGATTTTAGAGGGAATGCTTTCAGTTTTTCAGAAGAATTCATAACTAAATCCTAGAAGCAACCTGTATGCCCATCAATAGACAGTTACATTTTTAAAAAATGTAGTATCTGTACTTGGCTATAAAGAAAGACAAATTTGAGACATCTGTAAGAAAATGGTTGCACCCGGCAAATATAATGTTGGGTGAAATAAATCAGACTCACAAGCTTGAATACAACACAGTATCTCTTATTTGAGTAAGGCAAAGTACAAAGAACACAGCAAAGGATGGGTAGGAGACAAAGGGATAGGTTCCTTGCAGTGGGAGGAAGTGCAAGAGCACGTGGGTGATAGGAGAGGGAGAGGGAAGGAGAAATAGGTAGGACTGGTATATGCCATGCAGAGGAACCTGAAAATCTCAATCTAAATACAGCGTCATAAATGTGAGGTAAGGTGAACAATATCAACGAGAACAGAAATGGGGAAAGGAGATTTGGAGGCGAGAGGTAAGAGGAAGAGAGAAAGAGATTAAAAAAAGATCCAAGGTGTATTACATACCTGTACCCACCCTCAAAGATGATTGCAAACTGCATGTACTGACTGCAAACATGTAGTAAAATTTTTTTAAAATATATTCACAGTTTGTGTCTCTATCACATAGTGGAAACACAATACTTGTTGAACACAGGATTGAATAACTAATGTTATATTTCTCTTATTCTCCATGTTTATTTAATCTTTTTCCCCTAGACAATACACAGTGACTTCTTTCATTGCTTGTCTCACATGAATGAACAAGTGATTTCAGTTGTCCTTAGCTGGACAGACCTCCTTGTCAATCAGGACAACCGTAGAGTAACAGGAGGCACTTGTCCTAAATCACCAGGAGAACCAGCAGCACCAGGAGCTCTTAAAACCAGAAGAATAGAATGCCAGTATTGGCATGCTCTCCCCTGCCACACTGCCTAGCAGCTTAAAGCCAAGGGCAGAAACAAGCAGTGCCTTCCAGCTGTTCAGGGAAAGGGCCCACGCTGACCTTTCTTTCAGCTTTGCTCAAATCCGGTCCACACTGCTGAAGAAGACCCACATTCCTTCCAGTGGTGTAAGATTGATTTCCAGACTGGCAGTCACTACTATACAAAGGTTACTTGGCTCCCAAAGAGAATTAAGGAAACCTACAAAACTGGAAGATGAAGAGTAAAGATAGGGATAATTTGAAGTTCTGATTGTCTTATCTAATATGCAGGGTTTCAAAACTGGGCTTCTACATATGGAAACCATCTGTGTCTAGAGCACTGAGTTTCATGCAAATTCCCTAAAATGATCACTAATAAAATAATCAGTGAAAGAGTAGACGATCTAAAGAGACTTCCAGTTTAAACTCTGCCTCAAAATCTGTATTCTAACATGGTTTTGAGGAAACTTGTAACTGAAGAACCAAAATTAACAAGTGTTATGTGACAAAATGCATTTACATAATTTTGTTAAATTAGAAGCAGAAGACACTCTTTATATTGTGTTTTTTAAATTTTAGATTTTTGTTTGTTTGAGATGCCCTGAAGTAGGCAGATCATAAGTTTGAGCCTAGCTTAGGCAACTTAGGGATATATGAGACCTGTCTCAAAATAAATAAGGAAAAAAGGCTGGGGGTATAGTTTAGCTCAGAGCAAAGGCCCTAGGTTCAATTTCTAGTACTGAAAAAAGAAGAAAAAAGATGTTAGAGATGCCATATCTATTTTTTTCCTCCTTTCTTAGACAAGGTCTCTCTGTGTAGTTCAGGCTGGCCTTGAACTTGCTATGTAGCGTAGGCTGGCCTCAAACTCACAGAAGTCCTCCTGTCTCAGCCTCCTGAGTGTTGGGATTACAGGTGTGTGGCATCACGCCTGGCCTTGCATTTTGATATATTCTAAAACTATCTTTTGGGGCTGGGGGTGAAGGTCAGTGGTACAGTGCATGTTTAACATGCACAGGGCCCTGCGTTCAATCCTTGTACAAAAAAAGAAAAACACAAACCAGAAATCATCCTGCTCAGTATTGCTGATCTCTTTATTAAGCTTGTCAAATACCTGTACAGAACAGAAATAATTTAATTTTAATGCAAACCCTTCTCTGTCTGTGCATGTGGTGGAGACATAGCCTTGCTATGTTGCCTGAGCTAGCCTCAAACTTCTGGGTTCAAGTGACCTTCCTGTTACAGTTAGTTTCCTCTGCAGTTAGGAGTTTAGGAGTGCAGACACGTGCCACCGGTTCCTTTTTCTTTTTCTTTCTTGCGGTTTTTTTTTTTTTTTTTTTTGTCTTTTAGTGAGGGTCTCGCTATGCAGTTCAGGCTGGACTTGAGGTCACTCTGTGGCCCAGGCTTGTCTCAAACTTGGATAAAATGATCCTCCTGCCTCAGCCTCCCGAGTGCTGGGATTACAGGTGTGTGCCACCATGCTCGTCATGCCACTGGTTCTGACTTGGTTCTCATTTTTAAAAAATCTGTAAGATGATGATCATGAGATAATTGGGGAGATTTTAATACAAAAGTGATATTTAGCAATATAAAACCACTTTTAGATGATAATGTGTTTACTTAGGGTAATGTCCTTATTCTTAGCAATACATGTTATTATTGCAATATTTGGAGGCGGTCAAGATATCTGAAATTAATTTGCTATTGAGTCACTAAGAAAAAAATGACAGAAAGCAAATACTATGAAAATATTAATTTTACTGAATCTATATAGAGATAAATGTTTTTACTACTCTTAAAATTTTCACAAAAGATTAGGGAGAACAGCAGTGGAAGAAACCACAGTGGAAAATATATTGTGATTATTTGAAAGCTTTAATATTCTTTACTTATGGTTAAATTTTGGTGGCAGGACCATATCAGACTATTCTTTTTACCCTTTTGTAATTTTCCACGTGCACAGATATTATATTTCTAATGAAATATTAGAATGTATAATCCTGCAGCAAGTAAGAGATAAATCTCCAACACCTTTCTAGAAATTGTGGTAGGTTGTTATTTTCCAAAGATGGCTGCCCCCCCATGTGCATTTCTTCCATCCTACATGCTTTTCTTACAGTGAGACTGACACTTTTGCCAGAGACGTGGGATCTGTGTTCCTTCCCTTGCATCTGGGCGGAGATTTGTGACAGCTTCAAACATTGACATTTAGAAGGAAATTGCAAAATACATGACTATGAAGTATAGGTCATAACAAAGATACAGTCTCCAGCTCTTTCACCCTCTCTTGGGATGCTTAACACTCTGCCACTGCACTGTATGGAAATGTAGGCCACTCAGAGAGGTCTACTGAGGGTATCTGGGTTGACAGCCCGAGCTGTCCTCTAGCCAGGAGCAAGCACATACTGCTTTCATGTCAAGGGAATGCTTGATCCTCTAATTCTATGCTTAGACTGAGTTTCTGACCAGGGGATCAGTAACAAACATACATGATACAATGCATGATACTGTGCTTCAGGCCAACAGTAATTTTTTACCCAACCATAGTAATATCTAGGGATAGTCAACTCCTCCGAGGTAGAAAGTGTATTTGTTATTGGCTTCAGGTATTGAGTGTCATTCATGGGAGAGAAGAATTAAAATTCTGTAAATTATTATTAAATATCATAGCCATCAGCTAATCAGATACAGTCTCTCTTCAGAAAGAAGCATTTGTATGTTGAAAATGAGACTCTGGGTACTTCTAAGAAGCCCCAAAGGGCGTTTTTTAAAACTTGTAGTGTTAAGCTTGTCCCTATTGCCTACAGTGTGCCATATCTGTGTGCCAGTGACATGGGAAGACAATATGCAGTTAAATGTTCTAGTTCTCTCTGCCTCAGGGAAGTGCTGAACATTGGCCACATGGATTACCTTCCCCTGCAGCAAGAACACTGCAGTGTTTCTGATCCATGAGGGTCATGATAGCTGTGTCAACTTCATAGCTGCACTTAGATACTTCAGTGGGTTGTTTTCCTCCTTACACAATTTCCCTTCACCTCCATCCTTGTAAATAGATTAGATTGGATATTTCACAATGTACACTTTGAAACCAGCTGAACTGCAGTGCAAAGCCTAGTTTTGAACAATCTTAGTCTTCCTTCCATCAGAAAAAAAGTTCAAGAAGTGTCATGAAGAATTTACTTCGAATCGTTTGCTTTTCCTGTCAGAGTTCACCTATCTCACTATGTCATCATTACTTAAGGAAATGTAGTCTTATTGTAATGCTTCCTCTTTTCTGTTCGAAAAACTGTAAACATATCAGCAAAAAAGGGAACCACAGCCATACCCGAAAAATTAATATATTCAGAGAGTGAACCACACTGTCACCCTAAGACTTCCCAGGAACTTGGATGCATTTTGCTGCATTCGAGCAGGGTGCTATGACACTGGTGTCGGAAAATGTATGGCATGAGTGTGTGTGTGTGTGTGTGTGTGTGCGTGCGTGCGTGCGTGTGTGTGTGTGTGTGTGTGTGTGTAACATTTTTTTATGGTGGTTGGCTGCTCTCTTCAATTCTATTTGTTCTATATGTGAAAGTAAAGACAAGTTGGCTGTGCGTGCTACAGTTTGGATGGTGAATGCCCCCCAAAGGTGTGTGAGTTAAAGGCTAAGTCTCCAGCCTTTTGTGCTCCTGGGAGGAGGGGCCTAGAGAGAGGAAGCCAGGTCCCTGAGGGCATGCCCTTCAAGGGGTTGTGGGACCCTGGCCCATCCTGTTTCTCTCTTTGTTTCCCAGCTGCCAAGAGATGAATGGGCTTCCTCTGCTCTGCTTTCTTGCTATGATGTCCTGTGTTACACAGGGTAACACAAAGCACAAAGCCAGGTGACTATGGACTGAAACTTCTGAAACTGTGAGCTAAAATCAACTGCTCCTCTTTGTAGGTTGATTATACTAGGCTGTTTGTCACAGTAACAAAAAGGTAATTGACACTATACACACTGCCCATGTATAGACATATTCTTATACATGCCTCAGGTATGGAACATGAGTAGCATTCCATGCTGCCATGAAATGTATTAAAAATATATGTATATCTCCCAGAGGACCATTCATTTCCATTTAGAATGCCAAGTGTACTACGCAAGATCTGATTTGCTATGTGGGAGAAGTTCTTTTCTTCATTTCTGTCCACTGATTGTCAGTTTTCAATAGTTCCAAAGATAAATACAAATAGCTGCACCAGCAAGGGTTCACAAAGATCATCTGAGCCTGAAGTGTTCTAATGTCAATTATCATTTTAAAAAATTCATCATGAAGGCAGGACTCCCAACTTGATCCACTCATTGAAATTCAGTAGGGTCAAACAATTCAATAAAGTTAGCTATCTCAAAGCCATGGGATGTAACTCTTAAAATCAAAGAATATATGCTTAACTCAAAGTTGCCATTCTTAGGATCATGAATAAAAATGATATACATATCACTCCTCCAATTAGGTGTAACATTTATTTCATTAGAAATTATAAAAGCATTAGAAGGCACACCAGCCTGTCATGATCTCTTTATTTATTCATATGACAATTTTGTATTGCTACCTATTATTTCATGAGCATGTACATTTAAAAGTTTTAAAAATGAATAAATGTAAATATTTCACCTTTTTAAAGTGTACTCTTTTGATCCTAATCCTCATTACTACCACTCCCTTCCACCTTCATTCCATAAAATTTAGGACATTGCTATATGCTGTTCATGTTCAAGTGAGTTGTTTTGACAGTTCTGTTCATAATCCCAGGAAATCTTTCCAAGATGCCTTCCATTCACCTTACTAAGTCCACTTCCTCCCTCTTGCTACCTCTGCTTACAGTCTTTTTGCTTCAACCCAGTTGTCACCTATCAGTCTGTGCCTTCCGGTAAGTGAGAGATACTTCCCATTCTGCTCTTGGGTTCTGCCCCTTGGCTCTTCATCCTGCAGTCTTCCCAATTGCTCCACTTACTTGCAGCCTGGACTTAGACAGCTAGACTTAGTGGAAAAGTAATCTGATTATTTTGATCATTGATTCCAAGGTTCACTAGACTGATTACCAAAGTGTCTTCTTCAACATTCCCTTCACCAATCAATTAAAGGAAAAGACCTTCTCCAGAAGGCGGAGGCATAGAGTAGTACTCCAATGGTGTATACACGTAGTTTAGTGCCTAGCACTTAGCTTTGCATGAATATTTGTGGTCAGTGATGGTCCCTGATGCCTGCACCTTAACAAATTTAAGAAAAATCTGAACTTCTCTTTAGGGAAACTCATACATAATTTCCTTGTCTGGTTGCTTCAAAGGGTAGTCAGTGAGCCACGAAGCCACAAAGCCTTATTTAAAAAGTTAGTACAATCCTTATGCTATTAGGCTTGGTCTTTCATAGTAGAAGGGAGGCTGCTGACTAATGGTGCTTGGTTCAAACTTCCTGCTACTAGCTGGGCATGCCAGTGAGGTGAATTTAGATGAATTATTTGAGCTTTGTGCCTCAATATGACTGGGGCTTTGAAGTCCAGTAATAGGAAGACAGTTGTGGAGCTGCATGACTGCTTCACATCTTCGTCCTGTGAATGGTATTAGCATCCCTCAAGTTACCCAAACTAGAAGTTTGGTTGTCATCCTAGACTCCTGCTCTGCCTCACACCTCATCACCAGTTTTGTTACCAACTCCTGAATACTTCACTTCCTACACGTCTCCTGACTACATCTCCCTTCTTCTCTGTGCCTCTAGCCACTGACCTAATTTAAGTCCTCACTGTTATTCATAAGCATTATTCAAGTTAGAACCTCATCACCTCTAAATCTCTTCTGCCAGAGTGACCTTGCTGAACTACTATATGATCAACTTTTACTATCCATTCCCTTCCTTGATGTTTAAAACCTTTGAGTGATACCTCCTTGCCTTTGGGCTGGCGTTCAAACACTTTGACTCAGCATACCAGTCCTTGCCTCTTGGCCATGTTCCCACAACCCCTTCATTCCAGCCATCCCCTTCTAATTTCCATTTCCTGACTATCACATATTTTTTCTCCCTTCAGTGCTTTTCCAGGCTATTCCTTCAATCTGAAATAGCCATGCTTCACTAAGCATTCCTTCCCACCACTGCTTCTGTTTTCATTTATTAATAAAGTGTTTCTTGGAGTTTACTGGGTATCAGCCAATGCAAAAAACAAAATTTCCTGATTTGTAGAGCTTCCATTTTAGCGGTAGCCTTGCTGCTAGTGAGAGGGAACAGACAATGAACAAAGTAAATAAGCAAATTATTTACTAGACTGGAAAAGGATATGTGCTGTGGAAAAAAAACTAGGCAAGAAAGAAGGATGGGAGAGAAAGGACAGGTATAATAGTTATGAAGAACCGGTTGTTTTTCTTTCTATATTCACACTTAAGACAGAATTCTTCACTTCTGGTCACTAGAGTGTGCAGGATTTTTCCCATACTGTCCAGCTCCTATGGTTTGGGTAAATGTTCCTCAAGGCTCACATGTTAAAAGTTTGGTTCAATAACCTATTGAAAGGCAGGAGAATGTTTAAGAGCTTGGGCCTACTTGGAAGTATGGTCAAAGGGATATTCAGACTCTGACCCCTCCTCTTTTTTCTGTTTTACTTCCTGGCCTGTATGAGATAAGCAATTTCCTGTGTTGTGCACTACCCCCAGTGAAGCACTGCCTTGCCACAGGCCCAAAGAGATGAGGTCAATTGACCACAGACTGAAACTTCTGAAATGGTGAGCCAAAAGAAAGCTCTTCTCTTTTAAGTTGATTGTCCTAGGTATTTTGTTAAGTTATTTAACACCAGTAGGGTGTTGTATAATTTCATTCAATTCTGACACTGTTTTCCTCAAAGACCAAGTACTAGAACAAAAGAATCCCTCAGAAATTTTTGCTCAGGAATTTACAAGGGTTTTGGGAGCTTTGTGCCAGGAACCAGGGATAGATACCAAAAATATACACTTTTTATTATAAATCACAGTCTTACAGGTGGTCAGTGAAAACCTGACTGAGAAAGGACATTTGAGTAATGACTAGAAGGAGTGAAGGAGCAAGCCACGCAAGTATATAGGGGGAAAACTCAAGGGAAAAGTAAGAGTAAGTGCAAAGACCCTGAGGCAGAGACACAGCTCAAATGTATGAGGAACTGGAAGGAGGCAGGGTGGACTGAGAGTGAGCAAGGGACAGAACAGCAGGTGTCAAAGTGATAAAGTGAAGTCTTTAAATGAGATGAAGAGTGATAGGAGAGTTTGAGCAGGGGCATTATATATTGAAAGGATTACTGTGACTGCTAGACTGAGAATAGATTATAGGCAGACAAGAGTAAAAGCAAGGAGAATTGTTAAGGGACTGCTGCCAATATCAAGAAAGAGATGCTGGTGTCTTAGAACATGATTCTAAGCTGTGGTAAAATATGATTGAGTCCTAGATATAGCTGAAAGGTAGGTCTGACCAGATTGATGATAAAAAGAGAAGTGAGAAGGATAACTGCAAGGATTTGGGTCTGAGCAGTGTTAAGGGTGGAGCTGCCACTGACTGAGGTGGGGAAAGACTTGCAGGAGCAGCTGTGGGGGGATGGTTGGGAGTTCCAGCTTGCCCTTATCTTCTTAGAGATAGCTGATGACTCCACTTAAGTATCTCCTTTGAAAAGTCTTCACAGTTCTCTACCTTCACCTAGAATATTCTCTTTGATTATCCTAAAACTTTCTTTCTACTGCTATCAAAGTCCTTAGTTACAGAAAATTACGTGTGTGTGTGTGTGTGTGTGTGTGTGTGTGTGGGGATAAAATCTAGAGCCTTTCACAGGTGAGGCAAGTGTTCTGTGACCAGCTTCCAGGAAGTAAATCTTTTAATACTGCTGTTTTTGATAAAGCACGTATTGGCTCGGAATGAAAAACAAGTCAGTGACTTCTGTCCTAGCTGCAAGCGAGTAATTGAGATGGAACTTGCCCTTCAGGCACAAGCAAGTAGAAAACCGAATATATGAAACAACTATATTCAGATATTGCTCATAGAGCCAGTCAAATGAGATCTTTAATATGAGAGAAATAAACAAGATAAATCCTACAACACAGCAGCCCTTTGCCTAAAGGCAAGTTTTGAATTGTACAAAGAGCAGGAACACAAAGTAAATCCAAGAAATCTGGCTGAGTGGAGATCAGAGGTATTGAAGGCAATTTGTAATTTGTGGGGCAGAGTATTGAAGAGTGTTTTCTATAAAAAGAAAAGCTCCAGAGATCTGCATAGTCCCCTTGGGACTTTGTATGAATACTAATCTGGGGCTGTGCCGGGAAAAACTCTCCAAGCCTGGCGAAGTGCAACTGATGTGACTCTAAAGCTGACACAGGGCTGGAACACGCAGAGTGGGGAGCCCTTCTTGAATGCTTGCGGTTATAAGACCTCAGGATGGTCATAACTTTGTGGAAGAGTAGCCAAAAATTGAAAGCTTTCATATAAATCTACATTAAAACAATGTCCATAAACAATGTGGTATTGTTTATGATAAGATATTTAAATCAATGAAACAGAACAGAGTTTAGAAATTTACCCAGCCATGAACAGTCAGTTGGTTTTCTTAGCATTAGACATTCTATGGCTGCTTTATTGATACTTTATGATAGTTAGTTGGGCATTTGTTAATGCTCATGTTTTTTTAAAGAAGTTATGTTTCACAGCATAGAAGTTTGATCCCTACTTATTCACTCAACCTGAGCCAGGACACTATTTTCTAAAATAATATATGCTAAGATAATGTATGCTTTGGTTACGAACATTTCCTTGTCCATTCATTGTGTGTTGTGCTACCTCTAATTAAAACATGCACCTGTGTTTTCAATCAGCAACAAAAATAACTCTCATTCATTCAAAACATATTTATTGAACAATTACTAAGGGTCATACACTTCCAAATACTGGTTGGGAATTATAACCCCCAAACAACATGTCAAAAGTTTAACTTTAAGAATAATATTTATAGGGTAAGTAGTTAAGCAGAAGGGGCATCAAGCAGGAGGACATCAAGAACTACACAAATGAATTATTCCAAAGGATAATAAAGGACATTAAAAAAGATCAACAAGTGCTTAGTGAGTTCAAAGAAGATATAACTAAACAGATAATGTACCTATTAAACAAAATGATCAGTGAATTCATAAAAACCTCTAATAAAAAGCTAATCAAGCTGAACAAAATGATATAAAACATGAATGCCCGGTATAGAAAAGAATCAAAGTCCATGAGAAGGTACCAAATAGAAAATTCAGAAAATTAAAAATTCTACTGAAGCTATGGGCAACAAAAGCAGCCAGTGTGAGGACAGAGTTTCAGAACTAGAAGACAGGACTGTTAATGGTGACCAGATACTGAGGGATATCTTAAAAACAAGAAGAGAACATGAAAAATTGATGCAACAGCTGCTAAACGATGCAAAGAAGACTAATCTAAGATTAATTAAAAGTAGTGAAAAATCAAAGGACAGCACAAATGGCACCAAAAAATCTATACACAGAAATAATAGCAGAAAACTGTCCAAATGTCAGAAAAATTAACATACAGTTAAGTGAGTCATATAGAACTTCAAATAGTTACAATCAGGAAAGAACCTTATCATGACACATGATAGTCAAAATCTCAGAAGTCCAATACAAAACCAGATTCTTAAAAGCTGTTAGAGAAAAGCCAATAAATTATTTATAAAGGAAAACCCAATGAAAGCATAGCATATCTCTGATCACAAACCTTTAAAACCAGGAGAATTGAAGTGTTTCAAGCCCCATCCCCCCAAAAAACCAACTTGTAACCCAGACGGATAAATCCTGCAGAACTATCTTTCCAAACTGGTAGAGAAATAAGGTATTTCCATGATAAAGAGTACATAAAGAAATTCAAGACCACCAAACTAGCACTCCAGAAATTTTTCAAAGGATACCATAGAAAGAGATAATGAAGAACCAAAAGGCCTAATAGGATCAATAACCAGGTAGGGCGAACAGTTACACAGAATGGGGTGAAAATGAATCAGCAAGAGAAAAATAATTCAATGACAAGAATAAGTCGATACCTTTTAGTAATACCTCTCAATGAGCACGGTCTCAGTTCTCAATTAAAAGACACAGATTGGTTGACTGGACCAAGAAACAAAATCCAATGGTATGCTGTATACAGGAAACACATTTAACCCCCCAAAAAATTCATAGAGTAAATATCAAGGGATGTAAAACAATATTCCATGCAATGGGAACACAAAAAATAAGCAGGAGTAGTTATCCTATTTTCAGCTAAACTGGATTTTAAGCCAAAACTAACTAGAAGAAGCAAAGAAATTCACTACATACTGTTTAAGGGGAAAATTCAACAGGAAGTGATAGCAACTGTAATGAACTAAATGTGGACACACCCAACTTCATTTTAAAAAACCAAAAACTAGTGGACATAAAAGATCAGACAAACACCAGCACAATTATAGTGGGGACCCTCAATTCCCTACTATTAAAAACAGAGGTAAACTACATGAAAAATCAATAAAGAAACACCAGAGTTGAACCACTCCTTTAAATAGTTGGACTTAATAGCTATCTAGCGTTCCACGCAATAACAACAGAATACACATTCTTCTCAGTAGTACACAGAACTTTAGCCAAAACAGACCACATTCTAACATAATTCAGGCTTAAACAAATACAAAGGAATCAGAATTGTCCTATGCATATTATCAGATCATAGTGCAATGAAACTTGAAATTATTGACAAAGGAAACCCCAAACACATGGAGATTAAATAATACACTTTTGAATAATCGTGGGTCACAGAAGAAGTCAAAGAAATAAGGTGGCTATTAGAATCAAATGACAATGCTAGTGCAATATGGGACACTGTGGGACACAGTGAAAGCAGTTGTAAGAGGGAAGTTTACAGCTACGAATGCTCACATCAGTAAGACAGTGAGCTCAAACAGAGGAGTGACGGGCCTCAATATCCTAGGAAAACACAAAGAATCCAAATTCAAAGCTATTAGAAGGAAAGAAATGATGAAGACAGGAGCAAAATTTATTGAAATTAAGACAAAAATACAAAGAACCAATGAATCAATGAGCAGCTTTTTTGAAAGAATAAACAAAATAGACAATTCTTAGCCAGTCTTACCGCAAGAAGAAAAGACTCATTTCGATGCACTTAGAAACAAAAAAGTGAGGAAGATGGCGACCGGGTAGGCAGCAGAGAGAGAACCTCCCAGAGGATTACCACCCAAACAATGAAATATAACAATATGAAGACAGAAATAAGGACTTCCGGGAAGAAGACGACCAGCCGAGAGAGCGAGTGTGGAGGGAAGAACGGCTTCAGCTCCTGAACCCGACAGAGAACGCGCTACTGGGACAAACTGCACCA